>PVJH01015927.1:0-51973 GCA_004026705.1 Nesogale talazaci
GTCATTTATTATGAGCAAGGCACATGATAAAGTTTATTTTGTTGCATTTAGGTCACCATTTACCAAAGTTGACTCATTGGCAGTTGTCTAGCTAGCTAATCAAGAGGTCACTAACTAAAAGAGGACTATAAGGCAAGAGAAAGTGAGTAGGATATGCATGTGATAAGAGGGACTATAAATGTACAGTAGCAGGTGGAAGTTAGAATAGATCCGTAGGTGTCTGGGAGCAGATAAGAAAACAAAGAATACAAAGCTCTACAAATAAAAGGTGAGAAATTCCTTTTTTCAGCCCCTAATTTCCTAATGATACTAAATATAGAAAGTTGTTATGGTTATTGGCCAATATTTCTGGTGAATTTATTACAGAAGAGTAAAATTGTACTTTTCTGCCCCTGTGAAATTTTATAAAGTTATGTGAATTGCTGTGGCCAATGAGGTATGGTCTTAACTCCATGAATAAAGACAGCTTGAACCAGAGTTTTCAGACCTCCTAAAAAATGATGAAAACCAATAGTGGGTAGATGTGTGTTTTCATATAGTGACTGCAGTTTTATGCTCGTCAGTGCAACATAGCCTAGCTTCTACTGATACAATTAGTTGAGAAGGAGAATCATGGATTCTGGGATTCTTTATCTTGGGTGACACATAGTAATGTCAATATAAGACAGAATTATTCCTTAAAGAAAAGGTTGCTAAAAAGGCCTGAACTCTGTTTCATCTAGCAGTTAAAGTCAACAGACCAATTCTGCCTTTGGCTCAGTAGTACCACGTTTCTATTTTTCTCTTTGTATTCCATCACAAGATATACAGGGCACTCATTACTTACATTACTGTGTTTAAGACCGACCACACATCTCTTTAAGATTATAGTTATCATATCATGAAGAATATATTAATGGGCATAGAGAAGTTATGTTTAGGTGTTTCGAAATCAGTTAGCCATAGGAGAGTGCTATTTAATCAATGCAAGAGAGTAATGATTGAGTCATCATCTCTAGTATTCTTTATTTTATTTCCATATTCTAATATCCATTGCAATGGTGACACAGTTCTCATACACATAATTTTGGATTAATGGATTTGTCAAGGAAGTCAATAGGTTGAAATGCAAGTAGAGTTATTAATCAGAAAATGTTACAAACTTATTTCAGGGCTGTAAATAGATACCAAAAGGCCATACCACTCAGCTGTAAGCCTTAAACTGAAGCCATTCAGCTCTGCCTCTCTGGGTCAGCAAACCCAACTCTCCAAGCAAGGGCTTTGAGTCGCCTGCTCCACAAGCCAGCCTCTCTCGCAGACACTCAGCTCTCCTTGCTGTGTGGGTTGTGCAGTCCGTCACTCTATTCCACGCGTGTTCTCCTGTGTCTGCTGCTGATGTCCTCCGAATCCAGAAGTTCCACAATGGAGAGATCTCAGGTCCCGGGGGGGTGGCGGGGGGCGCCTATCATCCTGGCTCTCACTGATTGGGAGAACCCGGCCCCTTGCTTCTCAGCATTCTCATTTTATACACATCTGGAAGGCATGCCAGGGTGCCCAGTGCAGAATTGTGCACAGGTGAATTTGATCTGTATCTTCACCCTACTCCTTACCATATACAGCAGGAAGGTGGTTTGGTAGGAATTAGAGAGACTTAGACGAAAAGAGTTTATACAATTCACTGCCCTTGGCATAGTAAACTTTAAATTATGAGCAATCTCCTTGTGAAGATACACGGGGAAACAAAAAATATTGTTACTAGGGTTCCAGTCCTTGCATCTATCTTCTTATCCCAAATACAATTGTCAAAATGTGTTTGTGGTCATTGGATGGCTACAGCCAAGTTCTCCCAGTATTAAACTGGACTTATACTTGCTAGGATGTCTTAAATAAAGGAAGAAGAGGGAGAAGAAACAGGGAGAGTAAAAACAGTAGCTTTGGATAGAATCTCCTGGGCTAGTTAAATTCAAGCAAGACACAGAGGTCAACTTGAAAGTTTAAGGCAACAGTACTGTTTTCTAAATTCCCAAGGGGTCATCTTGGTATATTTTCTCAAAGTTCACAGGGTATTTATAGGAGTTCACTATGAAGAAGCTTCATGAAGGGGACAGACTCCAGGAGAGTTGTTCTGAGGAATTTTTTTTGATGGCAATAGGGGCTGTCCTATAAGAATTGTCTTTGGAAGCCTTACCTATCTAACTTACAGCTCTGATCATTCCTTCTAGACTTCTTTTGGTTCTTCAAGTTGAAAAAATATTTTTAAAAAAACTAAACAAGATATGAGTCCCTCTAAAATGCCCCAAAATGCTGTTTTGATGTGGTGTAAATTCAAAAGTACAATTGACTGTAGAGCATATTTAAAGGGCATCAAACACTACCTTCAAAATGTATAGACCTATCAAAGTGACCAGATTTTAATCACTATTGACTGGAGGTTGGGTGGGGGTTCCTTGATTAAAAATTTGGTCTATATGGAGCAGCAAAAATTTTCAGAGAATGGAAAAATAGTATATTTATTTTAATTTTAAAACACCACCGGACATTGTTAAATTGTTAAAAAGCAGGACATAGGGTTACCTTAACCTAGATGGAAGATACATCAAGGAGCTTCACACCAACACCCACACATAAACAAACCGGGCCATCAAGTCAATGCCAACTTCAGGGACCCTACAGGACAGAGTAGAACTGACTCTGTGGGCTTCTGAAATTGTAACTCTTTATGGAAGTAAAAATCCTTGTCTTTCTCCCAAGGAGCAGCTGGCGGTGTGGAGTTGCTGATCTAATAGCCCGACTTGTACCTGCTACTTCCTGTGATAGTATAGCAATGTATATTTACTTGCCCTCATAGTTTAAAAACTTTTCACTTTACATAATCTTTTTTTTTTGTGGTATCACTGCCATGGTGGGAATAGGAAGCCCAGTCTTGCTCCTAGAGAGCTGCTGCTGGATTTGAACCATCAACCCTGTGGGCCGCAGTCCCGCACACAACCACTGCACACCAGGACTCAGCCCACTTTACATAATCTTAACGTCAACACCTCTTTAGTCTCATCTCATGCCATACTCTCCTTTATTCCTGCATTTTAACTTTTCTCAACAAGGGAGCTCCTGCTCAGTCTTCTAAAATTAGCACAATTATCACTTTCAGATTGATCTTTCTGGGTGTATCAAATACTTACATTCTCTGCTTTTACCACCTTATGTATCTTCCTTTTGTAGCAACTATGATGATATTTTTTCAGTCTGCCTTTCTAATTATCTGATTAGGCTTTTCGTTCTTGTTTTTAATAACTATCCTGACACTAGAACAGAGTATAACACTCAATAAAAACTTGCTAAAGTAGATATGAATTCTGGTAACAGTACTAGTCATCTCATGTATCATCATCTGCTTAAATCCCAGTGAGGTATGAGTTATGACTACATTTTCAAAGTGAAGATCGGTTAAAAGGATTAGGCCAAATCACACACTTGTATATGAAAGAGCCATTTTTTATTCCATGTTTATCTAACTTCAAAGCCTGTGATCTTTCCTTTACATGACTTTGCCTCGCCAGAGACTAAAAGAAATGCTTTAATTTTGAGGGAGTTAATAATGCATGGGACCTGAATTGAATATAATTTTATGCTGTTCTGCTCTAGAAGAATTTTTTATTATCCAGCTGTAGCTTTGTGCCTTCATCTCTTATCAAGAAGAGGTAATTATCTTCATTAGCAGGCAACTCCTTTGCTCCCACAAAGCTTTGATGCAGTTGGTAAAACTCCATTTTCTGTACTCCTTGCTCTTGATGAACTGCTATCTTCAAAGGCTGTCAAGATTTGCAACCAGATGGCCAAGTGTTATTCACCCCTCAAGTTCCTCTACAACAATGCATCATCAAGACCATCAGCAAATGGGAACATATGAAAACATATTGTCTTATCTTCACTATCTCCAACTGTCACTTTCACATTTGTTTTTCCTCTGTTCTGACTAATTACAGAAGGCTCATTTCCAATTGTTCTGACAGATAGCTGCCATTTCCACAATATCCTTTATGTAGGTCTTAGAATATTAATCATTGTCTGGCTAGTACAGTTGTTTTTCAAATAAAATGGCCACTAATGAAGCTCCGTCTTGATTTTTCTATAGTCCGAGATTAGTTCTGTTTGATATCCTTTTCTATTTTAAGATATGATCCCATCCTGGACTTACAGGCAGTGACATCTGCCATCTGAAACTTCATGGACATTTTACCTCTTTAAGCTCTTTATCGCACTTTATCCTGCAACTTAGGCTGCCAGTCTATGTGGCATCTTCCCCGCAGCTCCCAGTCACTGGCCCCCTTCTCCTTCTTACTTGACTGGGCTGTTTATCTCACACATTCAGCCTGCCCCAGGTTTTGCTCATGTTCTCTGAGGTCCAATACCTCTCATGTCATTCACTTTACTCTCATATTCATTGAGCATCTTAAGAAGATCAGCTCATCTCTGTAATTTAATATCTAGTTCTTAATTTTATCCCTAAAAGATAATACTCAAGAAAATTCATTCTTACCTTCTCTGGTCTGTGTTTGAAAGGCACTTGATCCTATCACACAGACACTGGTTTGCATTTAGAATTTGCTGCCATTTAAAATAAATTAAAATTTTGACTTAGCTTATAATCAGATTACAGCAGCAGTACCAATCCATCTGACTTTACGGATCTGGAGAGAGCCAGTTGCTTTAATAATAGGTCAACTCAAATAATACCACTTTGAATGAATAGTGCAGGGTAGGTCTGTGGTAATGAAACTGCTTCTAAAAATTAAAAGATGGAGCTATGAGAAAAATCCCTTTCATAGAGATGATATATTCTATGATGTATGTCACTTTCTGTAAGGAGTTGATGGCAAGAATGTACCTTTAGTGAACTTCTGTGAAAGCAGGATAGTTGGAGGGGGGTTCCCACAGGTTTGGCTTTTTTATTGTCTGTGATGCAATTAGGGTCACATTATGCAACATTCAAAATTGGATAACAGTACTCTAGTAAAATGACAAAAATTAACTTAATCAAATATATATAAGAGAACTTCCCTTTTTGTTGTGGAACCAGATTAAATTGGATTGAGGTTAGACTACTGAGACTTTAGCAATAAAACTAAATATAGTTAGCCTTTTTCCTTTGCGTTGTTCGAACAATAACCTTATCTCTAGAGAATACAGGTGTATTTTCTAAACATATTTGTTAAATACAAATATAAGGCAAGGATTAAAGCCAAGAACACATGAAATAAACTTGATAAGTGTATCTTTGGTTTAAAAAATCAATATTTTAAGGTGAAAAGTAAGATATAGAAATACACAATCTGAATTTAAGTTATTCTCTGTGTTGTCCAGGGCAAGAAGACAACATAATCACAAATGAAAGTCAAATGTGAATTGTATATTTCAAAATGGGACAACGGTGAAATAAACTATAAAATTAAAAGTGGTGAAATTATTATAATTTAGAAAGCATGTTATAGCTATTTATGCTTTCTGTAGTAAATTCACCTGGCTCCCAGGTACATATTGATGAATATGAGAGATCCAGTTCCTACCTTATAAAAGAAATTATAAAACTATGGAAAAGTTACTACTGATGAATGCTTTTTAACAGGGAGAAAATGAATATTACTTAACGGGGAGCAATCAAAGTGAAGAAAATGTGTAAGAAAGAGCTTAATACAGTTTAGGCATCAGGAATAACTGTATGTTGAGAAGAGAGAATAGAAAAAGAATACACTTTTCACTGAGAAGACAGCAGAAACCATGTATGATGAAGAACTAAATGTGATTCAAGACATTTTATGAATAATTTTAAGGAAGAAATTGGGGAAGTATAAAGCAGACCAAATAAAGAGACAGAAAGGAGAGTACTATAAGTCAGACATTGGATCTTACTTTTTACCTTTTTAAAAAAGTGGACAGTGCCATAGCATAGCATATCAAGAAGTGATGGTTGCATTACTGCAGCTGTCTAAATAGCATTCTACAGGGTTATGTAGTACCTAACTTTCACAAAAATATGCATTCAGTCCTAAAGAGTGCTTATAATTATATAAGTACATTCTGACTGCTATGTGGAAAATAAAATGAGGGAAAAAACAGCATATGCAATGTATGTGTGCAAGAACCAATTATGAAAGGAAAGCAGGAGAAGACTGCATAGTTACGATCAGGAAGATTGTGCAACAGGTTTATCGCCTTTCACCGTTCTCGTTCAGTTTCCATGTGTGAGTAAATAATCAAAGGTGTCGGATTCTATGAAGAAGAATGTGGCTTCGGGAGCTGAGGAAGGCATATTAGCAACCTGCGATGCACAGATAGCACCAATTTGTTGCGGGAAGTGGGAAGGACTTGAAGGACTTGCTAGTAGAGAGCATGGATGTCAGTCTTCAGTACGGATGACAACTCAATGTAAAGATGCAAATCCGGATGTGAGGGCGAGCTGACTGCGACATCTGTCACCCTGTTGATCGCCAGGGTTGATTCGGCTGATCTGGCTGGCTAGGCAGGTGTCCCCTTCCTCCCTCACTGCTCCATGTACATCCCTCCCAAAGCTGCGTGTTCAGTTGAAGAGGTTGACCTTCCCCGACAGAAGGAGGTCAGTTAAGGTTATATGAGTAGCTGTGCTCCCCTGCTAGAACCTCCAAACAAGTCTCAAGACCCAAATCCTCACAGCTGGACCATTACATAACATCGTGGAAAATGGAGAAAGGATCAAAGTAGTCAAAAGTATTCCCTTGCTTAGATCCACAATCAATATTCATAGGAATGTCAGTCAAGAGATCAAAGGGAGCATTGTATTGGATATGATTGTCACATGCGACCTCCTCAATAGGTTCCAAGCAAGTGTTTTAATTTGAGGATTAAGGTGTGCCTCACCCAAGCCATGGCATTTCAATTAGAGTATATAAGAAGGTCACTGTGAGTCAGAACTAACTCCACATGAAACACACGCACACACACACACACACACACACACACACACATATGCTCTTGTGCATAAGTATGGCCAAATCTGCTCCAAATTCACAGCAACCCAGTCACTACAGAACAGAACACGTCACCTCCTCACTACTCCTATCAGATCATTCTCTCAACTACTTTATCAATTCATCTCATCAAGGGCCTTGCACATTTTTGCTGATACTGTGTTTTACCCAGCGCCAGGTCCTTCTATATCATCAAGAGCCTTGCACATTTTTACTGATACTGTGTTTTACCCAGCATGAGGTCCTTCTATAAGACTTGTTCCCAAATTTAAACCCAGGGACCCAGGATGTGAATGCAGCACGACAGCATGGATTGGAGAACCAGTGGAGGGATCTGAGCACACAACCCCAATCCTAACTATAGGGACAGCCACCTCTCCGCCAGAGGCATTTGCTTTGGAGGCGAGCACTGAAGCTTAAGCTTGGGGAGTGAGATATGTCCAATCAGAGCACAAGAGAACAAATGAAAAGGGAGGAAGAGAGAATGGATAGTATCCTGGTCCACCCAGCCTTCAGGACAATATTCCCATTCAGAACAGCTTATGCACAAAGAGGTTCATATGGCCGGCCCCACTATGAAATATGGCTACCCTCGCTGACCCAAGGCCTACTGGGTTCAGGATGGAGAAATGGAGTTAAGATTATTTCCTGTCTGACACAACCACATCATGGCAAAACACTAAGAGTGTGCAACAAAGCATGAAGTTCCAGATGGGTGCCAAGGATATACATTGGCGCCAGGGTGTGGCACCCCATCTGACTCAACCAGGGGACACTCCTGGAAGTCAATGAACAGACCTTGAATTATTTACATGTTTTTATATTGTTATTATTTTCATTTTTTATATATATGTATAGTACATTGAGGTTTTTTTCTGCTGTTGTTATCATTGTTTTATTTTCTTCGGTTGCTTCATTTTAGGTGGCCTTTTTGTTACATATTGCTACCTCTGCAGGACTGTTTAGACAAGATAGGCTGGACAAACACTCTTGAGGCAAAAACTTCAGGACTGATGATTCCAGGGTAGGGGACATGGGAGAGAGGGGGAGCGGGAAAGGAGTTAATGTTTACCAGCCCAGGGAAAAGGGAATAACAATTGATTCAGAATCAGTGATGAGGCAGGTGAGAAAAGTCAGAAAGGGATTAATCAAGACTAATATAACAGGGAGAAAATCCTGAAACATAAATGGAGGCTGAGCATGATAGTGGGACAAGAGGA
The DNA here is from genome assembly GCA_004026705.1 of Nesogale talazaci. Taxonomy (NCBI): domain Eukaryota; kingdom Metazoa; phylum Chordata; class Mammalia; order Afrosoricida; family Tenrecidae; genus Nesogale; species Nesogale talazaci. The sequence continues at coordinate 8,201 of PVJH01015927.1, forward strand.
AAGTAAATGAAAATAGAGGAAGGAACTGGGGGATACTAGACATTTGTAGAGATTCAACTATAGGTATGTACATAGGGGCATATATTTATAAGTGATGATGGGGAAATAGACAAACATGCATACTTATAGGTTTAGTAGTAGAATAGCAGATGGGCATTAGACCTCCACTCAAGTACTTCCTCAGTGCAAGAACACTTTGTTCTATTAAATTGGCATTCCAAGATGCTCACCTTTCTGAAATGATCACTAAATACAAAGGTGTGCATAAGCAAAGGTGGTGAAGAAAGCTGATGGTACCCGGCTATCAAAAGAGGTAGCGTCTGGGGTCTTAAAGGCTTGAAAGTAAACACACAGCCATCTAGCGCAGAAGCAACAAATCCCACATGGAAGAAGCATTCCAGCCTGTGTGATCACGAGATGTTGAAGGGATCTGGTGCCAGGCATTAAAGAACTAAAATTATGTCATTATTAATGAGGGAGAGTAGAGATTGAGGACCCTAAGTCCATCAATAGGTGAAGCAACATCCTTTTACAGAGGGGTTGCAGGGAGCATATGAGCCAGTTACGTTACAGTGTAGTAACAGTGAAATATGCAACTTTCCCCTAGTTCTCAAATGCTTCCTCCCACCCACTATCATGATCCCAACTCTACCACACAAATCCAGCTAGAGAAGAGGATGTACAGTGAAGTTGGAAACATGGGAGATATAGTATAGATGATCCCTCAGAACTAGTAGTGAGAGTGGTGATACCAGGAGGGTGGAGGTATGATGTAGTATAAAGGAGGAACTAATTTCAGGAATCTACATGTAGCCTCCTCTCTGGGGCATGTACAACAGGGAAGTGAGTGAAGGGACACGTTAGACAGTGTACAGTATGAAAAAATAACAATTTGTAAATTACTAAGGGTTCATGGGGGGGAGGAGAAATATAGGGAGCTGATACTGGGGGCCTAAGTGGAGAGAGGATGTTTTGAGAATGATGATGGCAACAAGTGTGCAAATGTGACCTGCATACAATTGATGTATGTATGGATCAGATCGTGATGGAAGTTGTATGAGCCCCCGATAAAATGATTCCTCAAAAAAAGGAGGTTTAAAAAGGGGGGTTGGAAGAAGGAGGAGCTTATACCAAGGACTCAAGTGGAAAAATTTTCAAAATGAATATGGCAATATGCATACAAATATGCTTGATACAAATGATGTATTGAATGTTATAAGAGCTGTAGGAGCCCCCAATAAAACAATTGGGAAAAAAGACTTATCCCTACTGATATCATATCCAAAATATATGTGACATATTCTATATTCTTACTTCTAAGGAGCATCCTGGCTGTACTTCTGTCCATAGTATATCCAAAATTGTTTTTCAGCACCATAATTCAAAGGCATCAATTCTCCTTCGGACTTTCTTATTCATTGTTAAGCTTTCACTGGTAGACAATTGAAACTATTATGGCTAGGGTGAAGCCAGGTGAACTTTAATGCTCAATGTGACATCATTCATCTAGAATCCTTTTATTCTCTAATCCAATTAGTCTTGTGCAGCAGATTTCCGCAATACAGCACATCAATAGATTCTTTTACTGCTGCATCCATGAGGTGCTAAGTAAAACTTTCCATTTATTGTGTTCATTTGTTCAATTGTGAGGATGTAGTTTTCTTTTGTTGTTCATCAAAGTAAAGCCTGCACTGAAGGCTGCAGTCTTTGATATTCATCAACAGTTGCTTCATGTCTTCACTTTCAACCAGTTGGGTTGTGTCATCTGTGCCCTCCAGCCTGCTAGAGAGCCTCTGCTGGTTCTGATACTGCATTTTTCTTGATGTGGTCCAGTGTCTCAGACTGCAGGCTCAGCATCAAGTTAAAAAGATGTAGCAAAAGGATGGGACCATGACACTTAACTTTTTGAAGAAAACTAGTTTAAGTCATTGGGTTTCTCCTTGTTCTATTTGAATAACTGCTTCTAGCGACTATTCTGCATGACCATAATACATACTATTTGTTCTGGAGTTCCTATTCATCACTATTTTATTCATAATTTCATAAGATCCACAGAGTCAAATGCTTCCACATAGTTAAGAAAACAAGAAAGTGTTGGGTGAGGGTTAGGATTAGGGTTAGTGTTTGGGTTTAAGGGTTAGGGGCTAGAGATTAGGGATAAGTTAGGAAAAAGAAGTGTTATGCTGGTATTTACTATTCCCTGCCAAGATCCACATTACTCTAGCAATGATAGCCCTCATTCCATGCCCTCTTCTGTATCTGGGTGGAACTTCTGGCACCCCCTATTCAATGAACTACTGCAACTGGTTTTGAATTTTCTTCAGGAACATTTAACTTGCGTGTGATATTCATACTATTTTTCAATAATTTCCACATTCTGTTGGGTAACCTTCTTTTGGAATGAGCACAAATAAAGTTTCTTGCACTTCGCTGGTCTTTCCCCCAAGTTTGTTAGACTAGGTGAGCAAGTGTCTGTTGCTGCAACAGCTGTGGAAATATATCAGTGGGCAGTCAGGCTGTTCCCAGAAGTCTTTTGCTAATGCCTTCATTAAAAAGAGGGCTTCCTTCCTCAATACCATATGTACCTCTTTAAATGGTATAATAAAATAAATGTGTCTATGCTTTTGTACCAATAAATTTCACTTATTGTCATATGCATGTATGTAAGTGTACATATAAATGAATATATATATGCTGCAAAAATATTCTCTAAAGTATAAAAGAACAAAGATTTCACTTTGTAGCCCAAAGTGCATCGGACCTGAGCCATATTTTTATTTGCCTCAGAAGCTTATGAAAGCTAGACAATAAATAAGAAAGACCCCAACATAATTGACCTATTTGGATTGTGGTGCTAGTGAAGAATATTGAAAGAATCATGGTTTGCAAAAATCAAAATAGATCTACTGGGCTGAAAGGTTCAGCCAAATGTTCCTTAAAAGATAGCATGGCAGGACTTCATCTTACATACGTCAGACATGTTATCAGAAGGGACCAGCAGCTGGAGAAGGACATCATGCAAGGTAAAATACAAGGACAGGGAAAAGACGAAGAACTTCAGCAAGATCAATTGGCACTGTGGCAATAACAATGGGTTCAAACTTAACAATTGTGAGGATATTGCAAGCCCAGGCAGGGATTCATTCTGCTGTACATAGGGTCTCTATGAGTCAGTGCCCACTATAGAAAAATTAATAAAACATGCTGTGTTGGTCTGAGTAGACTAGAGAAACAAATTCATAAACACACATATGTATATGACAGGGGTTGATATAGAAGAGCAATTGAAAATTGAGTCTAATATCCCAACCAGAATAGTCCAAAGTCACAAGTCCAATATTAGCCTATATATTCAACAAGTCCACTTCAGACTCATGCAACATGCAATGATGCCAAATGCAGAACAAGCACAAGCCAGTGGGTAGGAAGTCTTTGGATCTAGCGATGTTGCAAGAATGATGGCACTGGCAGGAGTCTCCACATGGCTTCTCGAGGTCCACGTTTCCAGCTGCATCAGGGTTGGTTTATGTGGATTCTCCTCAGGGATGTCTTTCAGGGAGTCAGTTTTGTCAGTCAGGAGTCTGCAATAGAGTGAACCTAAAGAAACAGTGTCTCCATCTTTAAGAAGGAATTACCACCTTTGTTAGAATTCTGAGGAGGAGGCCATGCCCACACAACTGTCTCATTGGCTATCTTCAGATTGACAGGCTAGACTCCACCCCTACACTCTTAGTCCTCAAATGGACACCGGGTTAAGTGACACCTACAGATGCATATATGTGCATACATTTATATACATATAAGTGCATACCTTTATATACATATGCATTAATTTATATCCCCACTATCATGGAGTTAATTCCAACTCATAGAGATCGCTTATACGTTTGCTGAGCTTTATAAGTCTTTATGGAAATTTTGTTAGGAGCAGTGAGGATGATTCCTAATCATAGCAAACCTATGCACAACAGAAGAAAACACTGCAAGGTCCTACACCATCCTCAGAGTTCTTTGTTGTTTGAACTGATTGTTACAGCTGCATTATAGCTGAGTGTAAATTCATCTTGTTTAGAGTCTTTCTCTCTTTTCTTATCCTTCTACTTCACCAGGTATAATATACTTATGCAAGGATTGATCTCTTCTGATACTACATTCAAAATATGTGACATGAAGTCTTGCCATCTTTACATCTGAGGAACACACTGGTTTCTTTCTTCCAAGATATATTTATTTGTTCTTTTTGCTCTCCATGGTTCTTTTAATAATCTTTACTAGTACTATAGCTCAAAAATATTGCTTCTTTTTTGGTCTTCCTTATTCAATGTACAATTTTCACATGCATATACTGTGAGTGAAAATCTGATGGCTTGAGTCAAGGCACCTTAGTCTTAAATGTAACTCCCGTGTCCTTCTACACTTGAAAGAGATCTTCTCCAGCAAATTCATCTGGTGGGAATACATCTTTACCCAACTGACTGCTGCTTTCATGATCACTGATTGTGGGTTGAGGCCAAATCAAATCCTTGACCATGTTAATCTTCCTCCATTTATCATGACATTACCTATTGGTCCATTAATAAAAATGGTAGGAACTAAGAAAAATATTGCTGAGAATTAATGTAAAACTTTATTAAATAAAGTATCAAAATGTTAAACTGCTGTTTATCAAAGCATCCTTCCTAAAGGTGTACATTTCTTAATGTAATGAAGTGATGTTGATCCCTTTCCCAAGGAATTCAAATCCCTTTGGTTTACACACACTAGAACAACAATGTTGGCATTCTACATGGACATAATCTTGCTCTTTTTAGTGTCTTTGAGTACTGGGAACAAAAAAAATATGGCATGAAAAGACTAAAGCTATAAGATGAACAGCATAAGCTCATCTAAAGTATTTCTCACAGGGTAGCTTTTGTTACCCTGGGAAACCAAAGAGCTATAGTGTCTTGATGAAATAAATATACCTCAGAGTAAATTTCCTAGACTTTTTCTCATTATTGAAGATTTCAAAAAAATTAACATGCCCCCATAATCACCCTGTGTCCTTCAAGGTGATATGCTAAAATATTTAAAACAAAATCAATGCAATAAAACAAACAAACAAAAAACAACAGTCGTAATAACCTTTTTAACTGGTCCCTCTGCCTTGAATTTAACTAAGAAGCAAATCCCTACTAGTATTAAGTTAAATTTCATATTTTTAGGCACCCTAATACACCAAGGCACCTACCTAAACAAGGGTGTACCACTATCACCCCCCAGAAAATGATGCTAATTTGTTGTGTGTAGTGTTTTTTTTTCCAATATGAAATGCATATTGAGCTTATGCATATGGAGCTTGTTCCACTAGGTCAGAAATTAATCAAACTTTCTAATTAGAGGTTCTGAAAAGATTGCATAACAGTGTGCAATAAAAAAGGCCTGATTTGTGGCAGACAGAGGCTGGATTTACCACCACGACAATACACCTGCTCATGCAGGCATCTCAGTGCAGCAGCTTTTAGCAAAACGAAAGCATGTCTCCCTTGCCCCACTCACCTGATTTACCTGACCTCACTCTCTGCAGCTTCATTTTGTTTCCCTGGATGAAGAGAGGCATGAATGAATAGCTATTTGATGGCATAGAAGAAGTGGGACAAAATGAGGGAGTGGCTGTCAGCCAACCAAAGAGATGACTTTGAAAAATGTTTCCCAGAATGGAATCGCAGATTTGACAAATTTACTAAGTGCTATGGAGAGTACAATAAAGGTCGTAGGGTTGCTCTATATTAAAAATAAATAGATACATAGCTTTGAAAAAATTCTGTTTTTTTGGGGGATACGCCCTCATATTAATTACTCAAAGATCTAATTTAAAGACATCTACTCATTGAAGAGAAAATTTTATGCATATTTTGATTTAAATAAATCAATTCATGTGTGTATTGGGATGCTAGTAGCAATACTTGTCACTTATTCTCAAATATACATATATCATAGATGCATTCAGACGGTATGTATATCTACAAACATGCAAGAACTAATTCATTCTTTCACTTAGTAGATCTTTATTCATTTTTTTTTTTTTTTTTTTGGTTTTTGAGCATCACTGCCTCTGGTGGTCATGGGCGCTACCCAGTGCTGCTCCTGAAAGCCGTCGCTGGATTTAAACCGCCAAACCCGCGGGCCGCAGTCCCTCACTCAACCACTTACACCACCGGGGTTCAGCTCAGATCTTTATGCTATACATCGTTGTATTAGGAACTATGGAATTCAGCAATAAGCAACATAGTAAAAATCCCCTTTAAAAGGGTGTTACCATTGTAGTACAAATATAGACAAAAACATATCACTAAATTGATGAGAGTTTTGAATGTTAAATATATGCTACGAAGGAAAGGTAGTAATATTTAAACTTGTATTTGAAGGTTGTAAATGTACTCTCATTTAAAGGTACAGGGGCTAGGACATTGGAAACTGCAAGTTCACAGACCCTTAGAGGATGGAGTATCTGTGTTCAAGGAACAAAAAGATGAATGTCAAAGCCAAAGGGAGTCTTGAAGAATTTACAGAAGACCTCAGAGGAAGGGTTATGAAAGCTGCATATATTAAAATGGACTTGAAAATGTAAATTGAAGTCAGCAAACAGAGGTCTTTCAGTTAAAAAGGAGTTGAAATTAATTCTACGATTCTACCATCAACCAAGTTAGTAGGTCTAATGGGAAGTTGTTAGAAGAAGCAAACTTTCCATTCCACAGACCACCCAACTGTAAATGGGGTTACTTTACTCTTAAGATATTTATGCAGAATCAGTGTCAGGACCTCTTCGCTTTGTGAAAGGAAAAACCAGTTTGTCTCTAAAATGTATTTCTATTATATGTATTTTTAATTATTCTAGATGAAATATAGGGCAAAAAAGTCACACTACATTTTGCCATGGTTCTTGAAATATCCAACTTTAATGTATATAATGTACAATAAAGATGTCTGTTTTTTTCTATTGTTATGATTCCCCATTAAAAAAATAAGACAGAGTGGAGGCTATGCTTCATGCCTGATTATGTGTAGCATGTACTTTTTGTTCTGTTCCCTGGTCAGAGTTAGAAAACTACAGCATTTTCTTAAATAAGTAATATTTCAAATGTAGTAATAAGACATTTGGCTTGGAAAAAATACAAATTTCCAAATAAATTTACTGAATAGGTTCTTTTTAGATTTATTTCATCTTGAATCTCACATATTGTCCTATCTGCTTTTTCAGATTTGCATATAGTCTTTACTCCAAAGAGTTTTTAAGGAGTATCATCATGAATTAAAAAAAAGAATAATTTACAAATTACCAAGAAGATATGGAGGAGTGAAGGTAGGGAAGGGAGAGGGGAAATGAGGAACTGATACCAAGGACTCAAGTAGAAAGAAAATGTTTGGAAAAAGATGAATGCAGCAAATGTACAGTTTGACATAATGAATATATGCATGAATTGTTATAAGAGCTGTGAGTGTCCAGTAAAATAAAAACAAAGCAAAACAGTTAAAATAAAACCAAAAAGGAAAAAAAAACAATGTTAAGTTGGAAAATGTTTTTAAAAAAGATATATTTTACCCCAATAATTCTTGCAAAAGGAATCTTGTGTTGAACCAATGTCGATGTGTTAGCCTTGACTCTGTACCACAGGGAATCAGGATAAAAGTCATTTCTCTGTGTTATTTTAAAACTTTTCTGTATATCTAAATTTATTTCAAAATTAACAAAGTTTTTAAAAAGAGGATCAGTGGAAATATTAAAGTATCTGTATTCAGAAAAAAAAAGAAGCATCATCCTCCTCCTTTTAGAAACCTTTTATTTTCCAGGTAGCAATGTACTATGAATCAGAGTGTTAGAAAGGTGTGGTTGCTTGTTATTACACGCATTGATCAGAGATCATTATTTCAAACAATGGGTACACACAAAAAAGCTATAACATGTACCTCCACATGGATACATCAATAACTTGCCTTTGTAGCCCTCTCCCACAAAGAACAGAAAGCATGTTACCCTGGGAAACTAAAAAGTTATAGTGTTTTGATGAAATAAAGTTCCTAGACTTTTTCTCATTAATCCAGTTTTTAAAAAAATGCGCCCATACCCTGTGCCCTTCAAGGTAATAGGCTACGATATTTAAAACAAAAAAAATGCAATAAAATTAAAAAAAACATTCATCATAACTTTTGAACTGATTTCTCTGCCTTGAATTTAACTAAGAAGCAAATCCCTACTAGTATTAATGGTTAAATTTCATATTTTAAGGCACCCAAACTAGACTAAGGCACCTACCTATACAAGGATGTACCACTACCATCCCCCCAAAAATGATGCTGATTTGTTGTATCTGTTTTTTTTTCCCATATGAGGTGGGTAAAGCATATGGAGTTTGTTCCTAAACATCCTCACAAATAGCCCAATTCAAAAAATTAGAAAGCAACAAGTGTTGGACAGGCTGTGGGAAGATAGGCACTCTTATCCACTGCTGGTGGACCTGCCAGTGTGTACAGCCACTATGGAAATCAATTTAGAGATATCAAAAACAGATGCAAATTGAACTACCATATGACCCAACAATCCCCCTACTGGGCATATACCCAAAAAATATCAAATGGGAAACAGGTGCCCTTTTCAACAAGTGGTGTTGAAAAAAATGGATATCCATCTGTAGAAAAATGAAGCAAGACCCTTACCTCACTCCATGTACTAGAATAAACTCATGGAGCATCACAGATCTCAAAGTAAAACCCCAAACTAGTAGGGCCATCAATGAGGGAATTGTGACCAACCTGAGAACGCTGACACAGGGATTACATAGGCTATCAGAAATAGGGAAGGATACAAACACAGAGGAGACACACAGAGACAAGTGGGATATACTGAAGATAAAACACCTATGTACATCAAAATATTTCAACAAGAGAGTAATAAGAGAGCAGACAGACTGGGAATACATCTTTAGCAGTGACAAAGTGGATAAAGGTCTTATAACTAAAATCTACAATACCCTGATAGCTTCCAAAAAGAATAAAACTAATTGCCCTCTGAGGAGGTGGACAAAGAAACTGAACAGAAGTTTCACAGAGGCAGAAATAAGAATGATCAATAAATATATGAGAAAATGTTCCCAATCATTAGCCATAAGAGAAATGCAAATCAAAACAACCATGAGATATCACTTAACACCCTCACGAATAGCCCAATTCAAAAAATTAGAAAGCAACAAGTGTTGGAGAGGCTGTGGGGAGATAGGGCCTCTTATCCACTGCTGGTGGACCTGCTGGTATGTACAGCCACTGTGGGAATCAATTTGGAGATATCTAAAACAGATGGAAATTAAACTACCCTATGACCCAACAATCCCCTTACTGGGCAGATACCCAAAAGAGACAAGTAAAAATGCACGACAAAGCATTTGTGCCTCAATGTTCACCGCAGTACAGTTTACAATTGCAAGAAGTTGGAAGCAGTCCAAATTTCCATCAACTGATGAGTGGATTAAAAAGCGATGGTACATTCATACAATGGAACACTATGCATCACTAAAAAGTAATGATGAACGTGTGAAACACATCTCTTCATTGGAAGAACTGGAGGAAATTATGCTAAGCAAAGTTAACCAGGCGCAAAAGAACGTGTACAATATGGGTCCGCTGAGGTAAGCTTAATAATATTTTTTAAATGTAAAAGTGGTATGGGGAAAAATCTACAGTATACAAAAAATCCTGGGAGAAAGCCCAGGTAGTACATTTGGGACCATATCAATTCCATAGCTTTATATAGTAGCCAACTAGGGTGGGACGCCAGGATATGGGAGGTTAGATGCTGTTAAGTAGACAGGGAATGGGGTACTAAGCCACCCAAGGGGAGTGTATGTTCTATATGTCCACTGGAAAACAGGAATCAAAATTAAATAAGGTATTCTCAGAAGTAATTGTAGGGAAGAGAGATTTACCTGACCAGAATACATGAGAATAATGAAGGGGGTGGGGGGAGATAGAATAAAGTACATCCCGGCCCACTGAGCCTTCAGGATGATATTCCCACTCAGAACTGCTGATGTAGTGAGAGGACCATATGGGCCGGCCCCAATATGAAATGCAGCTACCCTTACTAACCCAAGACATTTTGAGGTAAAAAATGAAGAAACAGGGTCAGAATTATACCTTTTCTGACCCAACCACACCAAAATACTAAGGGTGAGCAACAGAACATGGAGCTCCAGATCAAGCACCAAAGATATGTTTTATGACACCCCATCCCACTCAACCAGGAGACACTCCTGGAGGTCAATGAACAGACCTTAACTATTTGTAGGATTTTATATTGTTATTATTATTATATTCTTGCATGTATGTCTACATGATGGATATAGGGTTTTTTTATGTTGATGTTTTCATTGTTTTCTTTTCTTTGCTTGGTTCATTATAGGATGCCCTTTTTTGGAGTATGTTATTTTCTCTACAGGTCTATCTGGATAGGGTGAGATGGATGGGCGGTCTAGGGGTGGGGACGATAGGAATGATGGTACCAGGGTGAATGTGGGGGGGTGTTGTTGGCTGATCCATGGATGGGGGGAGCAGCATGTGGTTTAGGATCGGTGGCGGGGTGTGTGTGGAAGGACCAATAGCGCTTGATTAAGACTAATATAATAGACAATATTGAAACCCAAATGGAGGTTGAGTGTGATGGTGGGATGGGAGGAGGTATAGGGAAATTGAGAAAAGAACTGGGGAGTAAGGGGCATTTATAGAGGTTAAATACAGGCATACACACAGGTACATATATTCATATGATGGAGGGGAAATAGATCCATATGCATATACTTTTAGGCTTAGAATTAGAACAGCAGATGGGCATTGGACCTCAATCAGGTACTTCCTCAGTGCAAGAACATTTTGTTATTTTAAATTGGCATCCCATGATGCGCAGCTCCCTGGCATGATCACAGAAAACAAATGTGTGCATAAGCAAATGTGGTGAAGAAAGCTGATGGTGCCAAGCTATCAAAACATGTATGTCTGGGGTCTTAAAGGCTTGAAAGTAAGCAAGCAGCCATCCAGCTCAGAAGCAATGAAGCCCACATAGAAGAAGTTCACCAGCTTATGGGACCAAGAGATACCACAGGGATCAACTATCAGTTTTCAAGAACTAATAATCATAACATTATATGCTCACTTTCCTGATATGATCGCTGACAACAAATATGTGCATAAGCAAATGTGGTGAAGAAAGCTGATGGTGTCCGGCTATCAAAAGATGTGTGTGTGTAGTTTTAAAGACACGAAGGTGAATAATGGCCATCTAGCTAAGAAGCAAGCCCACAGTCTGTATGGAAGAAGCACAACAGTCTGTATGACCACAAGGTGTCAAAGGGATCCAGTATCAAGCATCAAAGATCTAAAAATTATATCATTATAAGTGAGGGGGAGTTCAGATTGGGGACCCAAAGCTCATCAATAAGTGAAGAGATATCCTCTTACACAGGGGTTGTTGCGAGGGGATGAGTCAGTTTAGGTGCAGTGTGGTAGCAATGAAATATTCTCAAATGCTCCCTCCCACCAACTAACATTATCCCAATTCTGCCAGACAGATTTAACTAGACCGCGCGATGCACATTGGAGTCAAAAATTCGGAAATTTAGGATAGATAATCCCTTAAGACTAGTGGGGAGTGGTGACACTGAGAGGGTGGAGGAATAGTGCAGTAGAAAGCGGGAACAAATTTCTCACATCTACATGTGACCTCTCTGGAGTGTAGACAACCGCGGGGGGTGGGGTGGGGCAGTGAGTGAAGTGACACATTAGACAGTGTAAGATATGAAGAGGTAACAACAATTTGGAAGTTATTGAAAGTTCATGGGGGAGAAGAAGGGAGAAGGGGAAATATGGGGAGTTGGAAGTAAAAAAATAAAGAACTAGAAGAAACGGGAAGAGGAGCTTATGCTGGACAGGTTCAAGTAGATAATAAATGAATGTGGCAACATGTGTAAAAATATGCTTAATACGAATGATGTATTAAATGTTGTAAGAGCCCCCAGTAAAATCTTTATTAAAGAAAATGTTGGCGAGGGTCTTGGTTCCATGAACAAATGACTTCTGTCTGTAGAACAGATGAACTAGACAGTGCCTGGCAAACATTGCTAAGTTTTCTGATCCAAGATTTTGTAGAAGTATCCTGATGAAAAGGGATAAAATATAGAACAGCATTTTAAATTCTCATGGAATCCAGCTTTTCTGAAGGCAGGAACTTTTGGATGAACCTCTCAATTTATTGCCTTAATAGTCTTTAAAACTTAAACTCCAATCCAGAACAATCCCCTGAAATATAATTAAGATCAGGCCTAACTTGAGGGAAACAGGCATGTCTTGAAAATTAAGTGTTATTTTTGAGTACCATCTGTGTGGGATAAATTGATGACACAACTCAGAAGATTAGATGAGAACAGTGAATTTATGTTTATGGAGAAGAAAGCCTCAAAATGAAGATGAGAAAGTCTGCACCACCGAGGGATGTATGTAATCCACATCACTAAATGTGCATGTGGAAATATATTGGTGTATGTTTGCTTTGCATATCCTCAACAAAACAATTTTAAAAACCATATGGCCAAGTAAGTACTGTTAGAAAAATTCTTTAAAGAGAGCCTTGCTTGGCAATTCACTTCTTTATGTTTATGTAAAGTTTAGAAATTTGTTGTAATTTACTGCTTCTCAAGGGCTGGAGGGTGGTGAGGTGGACTATGAAGCTCATACCTATGACAAAAACTGAAAGTGAGAAACTATTAAACATTGATGGAGATTCATTGTACTGTCACTGATTGGTGACAAGGGTTGAATTTAATTGGTGATAAGGGTTGAATTTAATGTGCCTCCAAGTAAAGAGTCACCATCATGCCTAATAAAAGAATTTTGCAAACAAACAAATGAACAAACTCAAAGAAAACATAAACGCTAGATTAGCTTAATTATTTATTTTCTTAGACTATAATTAATTTCAGCATTGGGTATTCTTATATTGTTAAGTAACTTTGAGTTGATTCACAGATAGATCCTATGTACCACAGAACAAGACATCGTCTGGTTTTGTGTGTTTCCTCACAATCATGTTGTTGTCACTTTTGTGCTCACCCATCCTGTGGGGGATTTCCCTTCAGTTGACACTCTCCCACAGATGCTGTCTTTCTCTGGGGGACTGATCCCTCTTCTTGTGAGCATTCCCAATGTATATGCAGTGAAGTCTTTTTATTCTGGCTTCTAAGGAGAATTCTAACTGAATTTCTTCTGAAACAGAATTGTTTGCTCTTCTAGTAGCTGTGAAATATTCAATATCTTTCACCAAGTAAAATCCAGGACCTACCCTTCATTTTATGTGATCCATCACCCAGGCTTTTCTAGCATAGATGGCAGTTGAAAATATTCTGGCTTGAGTCAGACTCACCTTATTCCTCAAGTTCACTTCTTTACTTTTAAAACATTCAAGAAATATTTTGCAGCGGATTTACAATATGTCATTTGATTTCCCGATGGATTCTATGAACATTGTCTTCGCTATCTCAAGCTGCTATAATTGAAATGCGATAAGTAGATGACTGGAAAACAAACAGTGACTCTTGCTCAGAATCAGAGGTTGGAAATCTGAATTCAGGGCACCAGCTCACGGGAAAGACTTGAGATATCTGCTAATTTTGAGAGAAGCTCCGTGACTCCTGTTGACATCTGTGAACTGTGTTCCTTCAAGAGCACCAGGTGTTCTGGCGTCAGTCATTCTCTGTATCTAGTTGTTCTCAGGGCCTAGACCCAGGGTTCAGAGATGCACTCTGCCTCTGAGTATTCATTTTTTTTGTTTTTGAGTATTTGCTATAGTGGTACTGTGGCCCTCTGTCGGCTCACTCCATTATCTTTTGTAAGACACAAAGTGATGCAGGCCAGGGAATTGATCTATCACTTTGCCTGCATGTTCTCACACGGAATCCGGGTTCTGACCTGATGTAGATGGTTTGTATCCACCTTAGACTCATGCAGCTGATTCATCAGGTTAGACACCATTGTAGAAGGATTATCAAGTTGCGTTATTGGTTAAATTAATTAATCGTGAACAACTACCAAACCACTAATAATCATGGGTCATCCAAGTTGACACCTATTGCTGGGCTAGAGTTCAATAAATGACAGGTATTAATTGTAGCTCTCAAGAAATTGTAGATCCTTGATAACTTTAATATTGTCTCTTTTATTAAAATATAGCTTATTAAGTAAGTATGAGAATTTTTGTGTGTGTGTGTGGTGGCATAATCCAGATGAATGTTGTATATTTTCTTCCATCTTCATCACTAAACTCCAAAATCAATTGCATAGAGCTGATTGCACCCCATGGCAACTCTGAAGGACAGAGTCACACTAGCCCCTGTGGTTTTTGAGACGTTAATCTTTACAGAAATTGGCAGCCTCATCTTTCCCTCTATGAGCAGCTGATGGATCAAAACTGTCAAGTGTGTTAACCAAACTCACTTCTGTTCCTGATCTGTATTAAATGTAAGTTTTACAAATACCTTTTTGCTTTCAGCAAATAAGGTTATATTATCTGTATATCAAAGTTTGTGAATGGTACTTCCTTCAATCCAGATGTTTTCTTCATATAATAATTACAGCTTCTGAGATTGCTTGCTGAGCATGCACAATGAATAAGTATGACAGTTCTAATATACACCTTTCCCCATTTTGAGCCATGTAAGATTCTCCATTCAGTCCAAACAACTGCCTCTTGGTCTCATGTCAGGTTCTGGATAAATAAAGTATTCAAGAATTCTTACTCTTTGAAATCTTATCTATAATTTGTTATGATTCATTTAATCAAATGTTTTTGTGTAGTCAATAAAGCACAAGTAAATATCTTTCTAGTATTCTCTGTTTTCCATTAAGATCCATCTGTTGTCTGTAATTATACCCTTCATTCTTTGTCCTCTTATAAATTCAGCTTCAATTTATGGCAGCACTTTGTCCACAAACTGCTGCTACAGTTTAATTTCATGTCTAAATTTCGTTAGCAAAATGTTTGCATGGAATATTAATATTTGATAACTTCCAAATTCCCTTGGATAACCACTCCTTGAAATGGGAAGAGAAATGAATTTCATCCATTCATTCTATTTTCAGAGAGTTCACACCATAATTTATTGGCCAAGATGACAGGGTCCAGATAGTTTTGTATCAACTTGTTGAAGCATCTCAGTTAGTGGTGCTTACATCTTTCTTTGATACCATAATTTTATGTATTACTATGGTGTTGGAAGCTATACCATTACTATTTCCAATATTAGCAGGAACATTCACCCATATAGTGGACATTTTTCATTGTGGCGTCCAGAATCCCACAGGCCTGGAAGGAATATCTGATGGCCTGTATCAGAAACAAAACAAACAAACTATGAGTGAAATTGTTATGAATGAGAACAGAAGGCTCTAAGATATAGTGCCAAAGTATCAGATGCTTCAGTTGGAGGATACTCTAAATGCAAATGAAGAATCTTCAAAATTAAGCCAACCTAAATGATACAAATGAAGTAAACCTTTTGAGACCTTTGCTTGTTGATGTAGTATGTCTCGAACAAGAAGAAAGAGCTCCAAACGTCCTTTCTTAAAAGGAATGGAAAAATTGGAAGTCATAAGACAATGAAGTATAACACATAAAAACTACAAATCCTAACAATTAGAGTTGAGCATTTTTAATCAGATAAACATATAATTTTGTATTCTGGGAATACAAAATTGTTCAACAGAACATTTAAAGAAATATTCTGAAGTATAACCCTGTGGTAACCTTCACATTCCTCCATGGAGGAGTTAAGAATATAAACATGTAGAATTTTCAATGTCTTGCTCTGTATTTCTGATTCTGTATTGTAGATAACAGAGTTGGCCCTGAATTTTGATCTCTATTTCCTAATAGACTTCGCAGTCCCCAGAGAAATGGTGGTGGTACTTGTGGCAGTGATGCAAATTTAGAGACCTGAATCAAAGGAGAAAAAATGAAATTTTGTGTGAAAAACAGCTATCAGAAATCAAATATTGCTAAACATAAATAAACTCATTTCACATCAGGGTGTCTAAAAGAATACTTGTTAATGCTTTAACATTATGCTATGAAAACATATATTTATCAATTAAAGTGTGAAGTGATATGATATTTATGGGTTACACTTTGGTTTTATATACCACAGCAATATGTCCTCAGAATGAATAATTTCCTTCAGAATTTTTTGAACAGCAAAATTTCTTTGGGATTGATGGATAGCTTTTAATCATTTTGGTTTTCTGCTTTTGTGACTCCTGCTGCTTGATTTTTCAGAATTCATTTAGTTTTACATTAACCAGTGTCCATTTAGTACAAGATGAGGATAACAGTCTTTTGCCAGATCATCAACTTTAAAGGATTCATCTACTCTAATAAAAACAAAGTGGAAGATTGTGTCAATTAGCCAAATAATTGGAGCAAAGCTTCAACTTTTCTCTGTGCATTTTTAAGAGTTTTTTTTTTGAACTGGGTTGAAATATTGCATTAGAATTGTAAACAATGTAACTAAGACTTTGATGGAGCACATTTCACTCCCATTTTTAAGGGTGAAAATGCTAAAGAAGATATCTTTGAACAGATGCAAAATATCACTGCAAAGTTTGAAACTGAATCTTACATACTGAATTCCTTTAAGGAAACTCCTTGTATACAACATAAAACAAAATAAAAACGAAGACTAAACAGAACATTCTTAAATTTAATTATATTATCTATTAATTTGTACAATTTATTTGCCTTTATTTCTCTACCTTGGCATTTAGATTTTATCTTTTTCATGCTTACTTAAAATTGCATGGATTGCAATAATATCTTAGTTCTATTTGTTGTACCTCTCTCTATTTTTTTCTGTGATTGTTGGTGTTGATCTGTAGGATTTCTTAGACTTTAGGATAAAAGAAAGAAAGGGCATTGGTTTTTTTGTATAATACCTAGCATGGTATTATATGAATTGATTATGGATAACAGCTATGAATATATATATATATATTTCATACTCTTGAACAGTTGGGGTTTAGATATAATCTTCTCTGTCCTTGAGAACATGTTTTGAAATATATTTTTATCCCTATAATGTGAATGAGTCTATATTTTCCTATAAAACTCTTCTCTTTGTGAAAAATATCAGCTTTTAAGAATTACATCATGGAAAAAGTTTGTGTGGATTTATGTTCTCTGTGCTAAAATTATGTTAGAAATGAAAAGTGCCTGAAAACAGAGATAATACAATGTAAATTGGTCTTTGCATGTCATTAACCTGACATCTATGATGTGCTTTGCTCAATTTCAATATTTAATAAGTGTCCAATTTCTTAAGTATGAATAAAAATTAGAAACAATAACAAGTAAGTTACTTTTCAATAAATGGACGTGTTCTTACTGATTTAAGAATAGTAATTGGATGTAGCACATTAACTAGGTGGCCTTGAGCAATTTTATAATAATCTTCTGAGAGTTTAGGGAAAAGAAGAAGAAAAAAATCTCAACAGTTTATTACTTTTAACACACTGCAGTTACTGCTTCTCTTAATTCATTTTTGTGAGCTGTCAATAAGTTTCACTCCATTAGATGTTGAATTTAATTAGCTTGAGGGTCACAAATTATGTGATTACTAAAATGCTGCTATTTACAATGTCTAGCAAGTGTTACCTGTGGCAAAATAAACATATTTAATCTCTAGCGTGTAGTGGACAATTATTCTTTACACCCTAGATATTAACCATATCAAAGGCGCCGTTTCTGATTATTTTCTAGATTCTTCTGCCATATTATATGAGAATAAGGCTGATCATACATTTTTAGTTCTAGCAAAAATGAAAATGTGAGACCCATTGCTAAAAAAAATTACTGGGAAATTTAAATGACAACAGCCGAGGATTGGCATGGGGTCCTTTTTCAGTGAAGTGTTCTGCATGAGGGTCCAGGTCCTACCCTTGGGAAACCTACCCCCTGCAGGAGTGTGATATTTCTGACATGTAAATTTCTTCAATGATATTATTACGCTAAGTGGGTAAAAAGTCTACCATCTGCGGAAATGTGATATTTCTGACAAGATACTTCTTATACTGTGGTAAATAGGATGGTTATATGAGCATACATGAATGGGTGAAGAAGTATAGCTTCAGGTTTTCTGTTCATACATGCACTAGTTTATTCCAAGAAAAGTTTCTTTAAACTTATCTCTGAGATCAGGGAATCTCAGACAGTTCTTTTAGTAACACACTTGACTGAATCTCTTGGAATGTCTTCACAATGGGGTAGGGTAACTTTTGTGCCATGAGGGGATTTTGAAACTAAGGCTGATGTTACACTCAAAAGACCTCAGATGGTCATCTTCCAAAATCAGTGAAACTTTTCAGTCAGTTTAAGGTAAAGCTGCTCCACATAAAATGGCATTTTTTAGAGGGAGAAGGGCATTTCTCCAAAGCTCAGGAAGGCCTCAAAGTGAGACAAGAGAGGCAAGACTATCATCTAAATAGATGAGGATGAAGTCCAGAAACTGGTGGAGGACGACCACAGACTTCCCATTGATGCAGCACCTGTGGAGGTTGGGATTTCGTATGGTGTGGCATTTTAAATACTGGGTGAACATCATGGCCTCATCTAGCTTTTGGATTGATGGGTGTCCAAAGCAAAGCATCACAGTAAGATCAGCTGGCTCAAAAAAACCTGATCTTTTCATATCTCTTAAGCAACAATGAACACAATGTAGACAATTTTAAGGAGCTAATCTTAATTGAGTCTTGGATTTGCCAAAAGGATTCAGAGAGCCAGGGTGATCAAAACAGTGCCATCTGAAGAGATCTATGTCCCAAATGAAGTCAAAGTGAAAGGTATATATAGAGAAGCAAGTGAGTTTTTGTTTGTTGGTTTGTTTGGATGGGTGGGTGGGGTGCGAGGGAGTATTCCAAAGGGCTGATATGGACAGATTTTTTTCACCAACAATAATTGGCAACTGTAGGAGTTTATTTTGAAGAGAGAAGTCCTGATGGTACAGTGGGTTATGGGTTGTACTACTATCAGCAAGGTCATCAGTTCAGAACCACTAAGCACTCCCCAGGAGGAAAATGAGACTAGCTATTCCTGTAACAAGCTGGAGTCTCGGAACCCCACCAGGGGACTTCTACCCTGTCTGGAGGGTTGTTATGGATTGACATCCACTCAGTGATAAGCGTGGTCATTACGAAAAAGTCTTAAGAAAATGAAAGATTACATTGGTGAGAGAAAGACCAGGAAGTTGTGCATAAGGAAAGTGACCAGCTGTCCTGCTTTTGAACAATTTAACAATGCCCCGCAGGATTTTAAAATTAAAATAAATATATTGCAATATTATTTTGCATTCTATGAAAATTTTTGTTGCCCCATATAGACCAAAATGTCCTGCTTAAAATCTGGTCACTTTAACATAGGGGGGGAATCATTATAATGTTATTCTTGAAGGACAGCAGGAGGAAATCTTACCCCAGCCATCTGACAGGCATTTTGTTCCCCTTTAGATTTGTTTTGTGTTTTCAAAACTAAAATATTTAAAGGGAAAGTAACATGAATCCCTTAAAAAAGCTCAAACTGGTATTTTGATGTGGCATAAATCAGAGGGGCTACATTCTTTGGAGAGCGATTAAAAAGTTGAAAACAACCTTCAGAAGTGTATTGACCTCGATAGCGGATAGGTTGAGAAGTGATAGAAGCAAAATGTAGTATTTTTATTTTAAAATGTTTACATTATTTTATAGAAATATTTTAAAAATTAATTTTGTGTAACAGTAATCAGGGCTATGCCTACTGTGTGCAAATTTAGGATGTTTAATTCTCTTACTTTCTGAAAAAGTGATTTAAACTTAGGATGTATCCAAAATACTCCTAAAAAACTAAAAGTGGTGGTAGATGTGAATATCTGTATTATAAATTAGTGGATTATAATTCAGAGTGTTATTTTTCAATTTGCAAAACTATACTGATTCAAGAGTCTATTTCAGGAAATTGAGCTGTTTGGAATTGCGATGTAGCAAGTAGGTTTTCCACGTTCATCCTATCTCTTTGGTACTGGAAGACTTGGAAATTAACACACAGAATGCTGAATGTAGGTGCTCTGGTAGACATTTTTGACCAATAAATTGCATTCTCCTCTTAGCAATTGTGACGGTAAGGGCTCTGATAATTACTTTTCTACAATGAAGCAATCTTGAGAATGGTAGCTACTTGCAATAAATTATGGAATGGATCTTCTTTGATCATTTCAACAAGACCCTCTCCAGATCTGAGTGGTCAGAGGAATGAAACAAGCTATTTATTGAAATCAACATAAACTAGTCTGTTATTTGGAGCTTAATTTGAGTGGATACAAGAGAAAGCATTTTAAATGTTTGTTCTGCTGAGTCATGTTAGTGATTCAAAATAACAAATAAAGCACTAACATGTTAATGTTGGGCAGAGAAACTTACTGAAAAAAACACAGCTAATTTTTCAGACTGATTGCTAAAATTTTGCCAAATACTTTTTTTGCTTGTTTTATGCTAGCTTAGTTTTTAAACTTTCTTTCTTCTTCTTCTTTTATTTTACTAGCTTAAACAATTATTGATCATCCTAAGGTCCTATTACTAAAATGTTTTGAAACTGATGGTGGTAGCCATTGTAATATTATGCTAGACCTGATTGTATTATGGATTGTTATACGAGCTCCCGATAAAATGATTGCTAAAAAGCCATTGATTAGCCCTTATATAATACTTAGTTTATTGAGAGATAAAACTATGCTTAACTAATGTTGTTTAATTTATCTACAGACTCTAATATATATTGCAATGACTACATAGAACACAAAGGCAAAATTAATGATCAACGAGTTTATTTGGGAAGTAAAGAAGTTGTAATGCCAGTAGGAAAAGCTCAGACAGGGTTGATTAGTTTATCAGAACATGTTACAAAATTCTTTCAAGTCCGCTAAAAATGCACATACTACTCTGACATAGCCCTCAATTTGAAGGCATTCTGTTTAAGCTCCCTGGGACAGCAAACCCAGTTCCCCAAGCAAGTGTCTAGAGACCGCAAAAGTACTACACTCCAGGGTCATGCTGCTAATAAGATCCTTCCTCCTGTGTCTCAGAGAGCTGTGTTTTACATACAGTAGGGCAGCACTCCAAGGAATCTAGCTAGAAATTACTCACAGGTGAACTCTGTCAGTGTCTTCCCTCACTTCTTACCAGACTCATTCAGAGAAAGGTGGTTCGGTGAGCATTAGAGACATTGGTTGGAGACATTTACTGCCCCAGCACAAGCACATAAAATATAATTTAAAATACCACCAAGGAAGATCTACAAGAGAAAGAGAAAAGAAAGTGATGTCAACTAGCTAAGACAAATGATTACCAACTCTCCTAAGAAAATAAAGAGCAATAGCAAACATGGACTCTGAATGAAATGTCTTGTGGCTCTCTGATCTTTTATGTCTTTGACCACATTCCCATTGCGTGGTTTCTGTTATTAGTAGTCAGAAGCATTGGAAAACGTCCAGAGGATATTATCACACCACAGAAAATGCTACAAATAACGTTTAGATACGAAAATGAAGATTTATCCATAAAAATGAAGAATAATAATGAAGAAATAAAGAAGTAAAAAATCAAGGTTTACCTTATGAAAATAAAGGTAAAAATTTCCTTGTGCAACCTAGATTTCCTTGGGCAAAGCCTCGACGTTACATCTACCAAGCAGTGGTATTTGCTTTGGAGTCACTGCTATCTAGGGCATATTTGACTGCACTTTAAACTTTATACTTTGTGTTTTTTTATTGATTCACTTTTAATATTTTAGTGAAGTTGGATTCAGCTAAAATAATAAATTTCCTTTTTCACAGGATTCTGTAGTAGATAACTGAAACATATATTTTCACACAGGTATGATAAAGAAAAAAATAAAAGCACAAAGCAAACCCTAGAGTGATAAGAGACTAGACTAGTGTGGACTTCAAAACGGAGGACGTAGTCCTTATCCACAGGTACAACTTTATGTTTTTTAAAGTAAGAAATATTTATAATTGCAAAATACTTTCTAAATACACAGAGTATCTGAAGCAAACCAGATAAAAATGACTTTTCTCTAACTGATTTCTGTATGCAAGGCCTCTAATAAATCGTCTGATTAAATTTAAAAAAATAACTACTCAGAAAATTAAGCTAAAATGTACCATACTTTAAAGCCATTGCTGTCAAGTTTGCTTCAATACTGAGTGATTCTATTGGACAATCTAGAATGCACCATAGGGTGTCCAAGACTGTCATTTTTAGTGAAAGACAACCCCATCCTTTATCCTCAGAATCACTAGTGAATTTGAACTGCCAATTTTTTAGTTTGCAATCCAATGCTTCTTTATCCATATATTTTCTACATAGTATTGTGCTATTTTATGACTGTTTCCATAAAGCTCAAGTCCAATAATACACAAACTCAGTTAGTTGAAATAACAATTCATTGTTTGTTTTTGTAATGGAAAGAACAAGTTATGCATCGCACATATATCAGAAAATAAAAAGGAGATATGGTGTATTTACAAAAAAATTCTGCACAAAATGTAAATAGAAAGAAAGTGAACAATGCAGCAAGCATACAAATATCTTGATGTGATTTCTGAATATTTATGCTCTTTTCTTGTATAGCACTTCTTGAAACAGGATTATGCATAGAACTCTTTTATCCACTTTAAGTAATTACATGTCAAGACTACTTACATGTGAAGTGTTTTGTCCAACTTCTGCACACAGAACTACTGGTCTTTCTCAGTCAATTTCCTCATAGAGAAATTTCATTTTTAAGTCAGTGACTGTACACCGAGCAGATTGCCCAACCCTTACCTTTAACACGTTTGAAAAGATTTTGTTTTTAATTATTTATGACTTGAAATCTAAGTCTTATATTTGCATTTAACCACCCCAAACTCACCTGTGAAAACACAAATGAATTTTCAATATTTAACTAGCATCATATGCTTATTAATAAAAATGAGTAGACGCAATGTCTGTCTGAAAGTAAAACATCTCTCTAACCTCAACAGGTGGATCATTCATTTTGTGAAGATCCCATTATGTCTAAAATCCCATTCCCAAATGAAAATAAACGGAAATAGCTGCAGTCCCTGAACTATTATTGTAACCTGAATAATTAAAATATGTATAGATTGTTAACTGATAATTTTCAAGAAGGAACCCTGGTGGCATAGGGCTTAAATACTTGGCTGCTAATTGAATAGTCAATGATTTGAACCCAGCAGCCATTCAAAGAGAGAAAGGTGTAAAGTCATTTATAAAAATCTGTAACTTTGGAACCCCAAAGGGTCAATTTTTATTTTTCCTATAATACCACCATTTTACAGGATCAACATTACAGGAATGGTTTAATCTACAAAGAAAGAAGGAAGCAATGGTAGATAATTATGTATCTGCAAATTCTTTGCCTAGGAGAACCTTTAAAACTCCAAATAACCAAACTTGCCGCCATTCAATGCTGGCTAAGTGACACCCCCTGAATTCTGAGACTGCATCTGTTCAGGGAAGTAGAAAAACCAGTCTTCCCCCTGCAGAGCGTCTGGTGGTTTCAAACTGTAGACCATGCAGGTTGCAGTCATTTCATAACCACAACACCGCCAGGGCTCCAAGTGAACCTGCAAATCCCCCAGTAACTGGGAGCTGCTAGTCCATTGGAGCCTCCACCACGGTCTTTCATAATACAGAATTGTTATGGCTAATCCATGGTTAACATTAAAAACTGAAAATAATGATGAGAACCTATGTAGCAATGTGTTTGTTACGATTGCTATATGGACTGTTACAAGATCTGTAAGAGCCCTCAACAAAATGCTTAAATAATAATAACAAAGCAAAGTGACATATAAAGTAAAAATAAACCTGAAATTTAAGTATGACAGAGACACAAGTAACATACAGATACATGTAGTTACTACTAAACAGACTTGCACAGAGACATTTTAAAGTCAAAATTTATGTATGTATTTTACAAATAAAGCAAAGTACATATTCTTCATTCTAATATCCATCCAGTCCTGAATCAAACATTCAAACTTATACATTTCACATTAAATGAGATAAATATTATAGAGTAGAGGAAGAGACTTTTTCAATATAATTTCATGCTCTTAGAATGAAATTCCCTGAAGGTAGTCAAATGAATAATTAATTCCCCAGCTAGTAAACTAGAAATATGATAGTTCATTATTTAAAGAAGTCAAAGAATAGTACAGTATCTTCTTCCAAGTTTCTAAATTTAGTAGCAGTATTGTATTAACTTGCCTCTGAGCATCAAATGGGATTCCAGAATCAAGAACAATATAAGCATTTAACTGAAAATTCAAGTTGTCAATCATTTCCAAGAACTCCAACTTCATCCCACTTTAGCATTTTTTTATATATTTTTGTTTGTTTGTTTTTTCCTATTTCAGGATCTGGAGTCATGTCAAAAAAGTTCTGATTGACAACCAGATGAAGTGTCATGGGGCACAGCAGGGGATAGAGTTGCATTCACCTCTACTATTCTGGTATCTTCTATCCATAATGCCTGATAAGCTACCCTTACAGTTGGGCACTCTCCTCCTGGGGTACAAAAATAAAATTGTCCTAAATCTGTGAATGGAGTTGGAGACTGTTCAGATCACCATTGCTCGGTTTTTGTTTGTTTGTTTGTTTGTTTGTTTTTTGTGGGCCTCACTGCCCTCTGGTGGCTGTGGGAGTCATCCAGTGCAGCTTCCGAGAGCTGCCGCTGGATCTGAACTGCCAAGCCCGAGGGCCACAGTCCCGCATCCAACCACATATGCCACCGGGGCTCAGCCTACCATTGCTCTGTTTTGAAGAATTATTTCCAAAATCAAATTCACCTCACAGGATTTCACCATCTGAATTTATCAAAGTGAATGATTTTAATGGCAATTCTTACCTTCCACACAGTTGACCTAAGTTTGATTTCTGAGCAATGCGCTTAATAGGGAGTCAACGTCTCTTTATCAGTGAAGTGATGCCAGACAGATTTTCGGCTGAGTTTTCAGAGTAAGACAGACGAGTAAGTAAGGTCTAGGGACCTTCTTATAAACAAACAAACACCAGCATCATAGAATTGATTCAGTTAGTAGTGAGCTTACTGGATACAATAGAACTGCTCTTTGAGTTTATGAGACTCAATCCTTAATGAAGGAGATGGCCTCAATTTTTTCCCAACCATCAGCTGGTGGGTTGGTATCACAGACTGTGGCTAATGAACAGGCATTCTGCTACCAGAGCTGAGGTCCCAATGTACAGTCACCATTTATGTTGTTAAAAAGCAGTCTTTGCAATATAGAACTCAATGGTCTTGAACACTCTGCCATGAGAGCTTCATCTTCAATTCTTTTACTAATGCCTAACAGATCATTTTCCAGGTAATGATTCTTCTTGGCCTCTAACTTTTACTGTCTAAGTGTTAGTGTTTTTCAATGCATCTTTATCACATCTTTGAGGAATTTCAGATTGAAAAAAATTTATAGAATTCTTCATTACTGATTTTAGTGTTTTATACATAAATTTAAGCAATAGTTCTAACAGTTCTTCCTGATAGGCACATGGGTACTATCCTACCCATTGTACTTCAAGACAGATTTCCAAATGTTATTATTCATGATAAATCAGTCACCATTCCACTTGAATTTGTAATCTCCATGTAACCAGGGAAGGCTCAGAGTCTCAAGTCTCTCAATTCTTGTTGTATTCACAAGAAAGATATCAGGAGAGGGAAGCAATTCAAAAGAATCAGAGAAAAGATTTGAATGGAAAGATTAAGCTAACTGAAGGGCGATCCTTTGGGAAAGAAATCTAAAGGCCCCTTGAAGATCCTGCAAAAGGTAAAGCTGGACATATATTCAAAGAATAGCAGGCTCCCCAGGGTGGCTTTCTGGAGAGTCTTCTGCTATTGACTGGTCTCCTGTAGCATCTCTCCTCCTTTCAGATATGCTGAATGTTCTAGCATCCAGCACTCAGATATTTTTTTGTTTTTGTTTTATTTGGGGGGGGGGCAGGACATCACTGCCCTCTGGTGGTCATAGGAGCTGCTCCTGAGAGCCACTGCTGGATTTGAACTGCCAAGTCCCGCACTCAACCACTTATGCCATCAGGGCTCAGCCCCAGCACTCAGAATTTCACACTGAGCTCTTGTCTCTGACTGTACCTCCAGGGTCTATTTCATCATTGAGGGGAGTGGGTGTACATCCTGTCTTTTTCCCCATTCCATTTCCTTATCTCCAATATCTTGGGCCTCTTCTATTGATAAGGAAAGTGTTTTATTCTGCCCTTCTCCTTCCTTTGTGCTGGAAAGTTAAGAAAGCATGCCCCCACCTCCCTTTTGGGTTTAAAATTCCTACCCGCTTTCTTCCATTCATCAAGTTTTCTCCATTTGACAGTGGTAGGATGAGTATATATGTCAAAAGGATCAGTTATCAAGCATCAAAGAACTAGAAGTCATATCTTTGCATGCCCACCTTCCTGATATGGTCACTGACAACACCTGTGCATAAGCAAATGTGGTGAAGAAAGGGGATGGTGCCTGGCTATCAAAAGATACAGTATCTGGGGTGTTTAAGACATGAAGGTAAACAAGCAGCCATCTATCTCAGAAGAAATAAAGGCCACATGGAGGAAGCACACCAGCTTGTGTGGCCACAAGGTGCTGAATGGATAAAATATCAGGGATCATAAAACTAAAAATTATATCATTATAAATGAGGGGGGAGTAAAGATTCAGAACCCAAGTGCAGGGAGGAGACAAGCCAGGCAGGATACAATGTAACAACATTGAAATATGAAACTTTCCTCTAGTTCTTAAATGCTCCCTCGGTACCCCCCAATATCATGATCCAAATTCTACCTTGCAAATCTGGTTAGACCAGAGGATTACATTGGTACAGATAGGAACCAGAAATATGAGGAGTCCAGGACAGATGATCCCTTCAGGACCAGGTGTGAGAGTGGTGATACCTGGAGGGTGAAGGGAAGGTGGACTAGAAAGGGGAAACCAATTACAAGGATCTACAAATGGCCTTCTTCCCAGGGCACAGACAGCAGGGTAGTGGGTGAAGGGAGACACTGGACAGCATAGGATATGACAAAATAATAGTACTTTATAAATTATTGAGAATTCATGGAGAGAGGGGAGCAGGGAGAGAGGGGAAATATGAAAATGTCATACCAGGGTCATAAGTGAAAAAAAAATGCTTCAAGAATCATTATGGCAACAAATGTACAAATGTGCTTTGCATACAATGGATGGATATATGGATTTTGATGGAAGTTGTATGAGTCCTTGGTAAAATAATTTTTTGAAAAAGAAAAAGATGGGCTGAGCCTCGGTGGCGTAGTGCTTGTGCGCGGGACTGTGGCCCACTGGGATGGAGGCTCAATTCCAGCTCCACGGAGCAAAGGCTGGGCCTCCTACTCCCACCACCTGAGGGCAGTGATGCCCCCCCCACAAAAAAAAAGAAAAAAGAAAAATACTTTTCCCCAACTCCATCTCCTTCATTGATCAGATATTTCCAACCCTATAAAATGTTATCTGGGTAAGCCAACCCCCTGGTATCATATCACAATAGATTGCCTCTCTCTGAAGCCTGTTAACCATCAATCTGGTCCAGGTAGGTAGGGTTAACATCCTACGGTTAATGGTCTCTGTGAAGACCAGAGAACAAGTCAAACCTGTTCTGTCACATCCAAAGGTAGGCTGCCATCATGAGTCTGGGCTCTGCCCTTCTTGTCACATGAGAGACCCCAATACTGCCCCTTCCTATTGTGAGTATGCTCCTAGATCTTTCCCTCCCATCACTGTATTCCCTATAGAACAACCCTTTCCTGTGACATATGTCCTTACCTGTAATTAGGGGGATTGCACGTCCCCAAAAAGATATATCAGCCTGGGTCAGCAAAAATGAACTCTCTTGCATTTACCTCTCCTGTCCCAATTCCTCTTCCTCTACTCTCTCTCCTCCCTGTTCCATCTCCCCTTTCCCTCCCCTCCTCGTGCCCCCTTCCTCTCTCCACTGGGGACTAAGTGGGGCTGAGGTGAGCATGCTACTTTGAAATGTATCTGACTCCACTATTTCTATCTGTCATATATTCTATGACTTACTATAAGCTTTATTTATTATTGCTGTACAATTGCACCTACCAGACCCATGATGATGTGTTAGGGGCTGGTTCCTCAGACAGCCAGTTTCTGACTAGCTAATAGGCAGCATATGCTTATCCCTGGGGGAGGATGGCTCCGGAGCAGACCGTGTTTCCTTCTGCTGTGCACAGCTCCTCTCTGGGTGTGACCTGACTTGACTGCACCTAAGAACCACAGCAACCCTTGTGCGTGGCTGACACCGGTCCATTTCAGCTCACTGCTAAGGACATTACACTTTGCGTGCGCCATTGGTTTTGATGTTTTCCAGGTTTTCGACACTTCCCGTGCCACTCATTCATAGATATTTGCAGCAGTTTCTTCTCATTTTGAGTCAAGGTCCTCGGAGGATGCTCCGTTCATAGTTAGGATTAAGTACTTTCAGAGGGTAGCTCTTCCCAGATCCTATTCTGAGTCTCTTTCTACTTGAGGAGCTCATCTTCTGATAGCTTGCAAGGAAACATATTGCTTCCAGTCCTAAAATTTTAAGTAGCTGATCCCTCGGAAGTGGTCCATCATTTTTTTCTTCATATTTGGTCTTATTCTTGAAGTTTGGATGACATTTTTTGACCAACTGTGACACTGGTGAAATTTTAAATATAGTGGCAAAGATCTAACATCATAGAGATGTGCAAGTGATATGGCAAATTTGCAAATTAGAGGGGAGGAGTTGATTTAATTATAAATTAAAATATATTTATATATAATTATATACAGGTAACCCTCTAGTTGCATCATTTCTCTATATAATATGTTATATAATTTATATATAATACATTTATATATAATCTTATAAAAGTAATCCTCTAGTTGCAATGTACTTGAATTTCAAGAAGCAATTAGTTTTATTTTTAAATATCATGGCATTAATACATTCTACATATAATGTTGCAGCATGGAATTCGCTTAGGATATCCTTCTCAGATGGAGTGATTCCAACACTCCCAAAACAAATAAATAAAGATTGGATATGTAAAGAAACTAATAATAAAAGAAAATAATATTAAAAACTCGAAGAAAAAAGGAGAACATGCTAAGGAATACACCCCCCCAAAAAAGGGGGGTACTCCACTGGGGGTACCTTTAATAGTACCCATTTTTGTCAGTAGGTGAGCATTGAATAAATCGCTCTGAGTTAGTGCATACAGTGGTGTATTCTGGGAAGGTTCTCACTGGTCACAGTGTTTTTTTTTTTTTTTGTGAATGCAGCTTTGATTGAATCTCTTCTTTTATGTGGGCCAATTTAGGAGAACAATGTGTGGTTGTGAAAGTTTTGTTTCCTCCTTAGGCATAATGCCACAGAAACGTTTGTGATGTTGAACACAGCTTAAAAAGACAATGTTATGAAAAAAATTCAAGCGTATGAGTGGGGTTTTTTTCCTTTCAAAAAGGTGAAAAATCTGTTGATGACAAACCTCATTCTGGATGTCCATCAATATCCTGAACAGAGGAAAATATCAACTTATAATTTACTTGAAGTTCCATCAGGTCAGACTGTTAACCAAGCTTTCTGTTTAGAGGTTCTAAAAAGATTGCATAACAGTGTGCAACAAAAAAGGTCCTTGTGAGTGGCAGATAGGGGACTGATTTTTCCACCATGTCAAAGCGCTTGTTCAAACAGAAATTATGGTGTACTCATTTTTTGCAAAAACAACATGCCTCTCCTGCGCCACACAGCTTCCTAACCTGACCTCTCCATGCAACTTCTTGTTTCCACAAATGAACAGGACACAAAAGGACAGAGTTGACAATGTAGAAGAGGTGAAGAAAAAAATGAAGAAAGCTATCAGCTATCAGCCATCCACAGATGAGGCAGAAAAATGTTCCTAAGTATGGAATTGCAGGATTGACAAATATTAATTGCAATAGAGAATACTTTGAAGGTGATATGGTTGTTTTATAAGAAAATTTTAAATACATAACTTTGACAAAAAATTATGGTTTTGAGGGGTACCTCCACATACTTGATTTACTACATAAGTGACTTAAAATGAAGCAAACATGAGAATGGACCTCAATGGTAAATTGGAATTACCAGAATAATTTTACATATACCTGCAAGGGTATTACTCTTTCAATCTTTTAGTTTCTTTTTTGATGTGTTCCCTTCTTTCAGATTCCCTTTTACTGATAGCCCTCTACAATCACATCTACCATGTCAACAATTTATCTTCTGATTTTTCTGGTGAGATTTTTATCAATCATTTTCTGACTGAAGTTTAAGTGCACCCATAAATTACTTTCATTTATGGTTTAAGATAAAGGCTTAGCTTAATTTCTTTCCATACGAATAGAATTTGTGTTAACCAGATGATAGATTTTCTTCCTTCTTTTTGATAAAATGATCGCCTGCTATTCCATTGTCTGCTTGCTATGCTTCTTAAAAGATCACATCACATAGCTTATGAAAGCATTGTTCCCATACTGGTGCTGTAATTACCAGAAACAGCTACTGTTTTACAGTCCCATAAGATACTGTTGGCTGAACACATCCTTAATGCTTTCAGCAGGGAGGGAGGTGGGTAGGGATGTTTTCTTTTGCTTTCCCAGGTTCCAGGAGCAGTTTACATACCCTGGTTTCTAGACCTGCACCTTGATCTTCAGTTACCAGCAGCAACTCAATTCCTTATCAAGCTGCCAGCTCTGTGAAGTTTCTCTGTTTTTTATTACTCATGTGATGAAATTAGGGCACCAGAATGGTTCAGGATGTTCTCACAGGCATTGACTTTAATCACACTTACAATGTTCTTTTTCTGACATAATAGAAAATATTTATAGATTTTGTGGATTAAAAGGTTAAAATGCTTGCTTGCCATTGTTCTGTTTACTACGAATGTTTTGAAGTTATAGTTTGATAACTGATGAAATTGATCTCAACCCTGCCCACTCACTATTAATGCTAGGTTTTCTAGTCTACACCACATAATTTATTGTTTCCTTCAGGCATTATGAAGGTTATATAAAAATCTAGAAATAAACAGCTATAGTTTTGGAATGTTATGAAATAAAAGCGATAAGATTGAATATATTTATTTTGGAGTTATATTCTAATGCATATTTCAATTTCAAGTTTTTCAGATTGAATTTTATGTTGCATTTAATTTTTTCAAGGATATTTTGATAAGTTTTCAATTCTGAGGGAGAAAGATATGACAGTCTGCTTCTGTAAAGATTTACAGATTAGAGTCTCAATTGGGGCTGTTCTACTTTGTTCTCTATGGTCATAGTAAATTAGAATTTCTTCATCATAGGTGTGGTTTTGCAATGTGGCATCTACATATCACAGGTTGTTTTTGAATTGCCTTCGAATTCTGATGCCATCTTCTATTTCATAGAGTGCAGTTTCTCTGATCACTTGCTCAGCATCAAAATTAAATTAGTATGGAGACAGGATGCAACACTGAGTCACCCCTTTCCTGAATTCTTCTGAAGGTTGTTCATACTGCTCTGATGCCCACAAGTTAATGCCCATGCATAGTCAATACAACACAAGTAAACATCTTTCTGGTATTCTCAGCTTTCAGACCAGATCCATCTGGCTATAATTTCTCTTGTTCCAAGTGCTCTTCTGAACTTCTGGCAGCTCCCTGTAAAAGTTTCTGGCAGTGAAAGTTCTGGCATGATCTTCAGTTACCAAAATTAAAACTTTTTACTTTCATGCAATGGATATGTATGTTCCTTGGTCTTAACTGGAAATTTTGTAGGTCTGAATGCCTTTAGGGCTACTTTATCTATCTTAAAACTTTTCCTCAAGCCAGCTACTGTTTGCTTTTAGCAAACAAGTAATTTTTCTGATATTTTATTGTTTATGGAAACAAGAAAGAAACATTTCCAGTTACCTTATGAGTTCAGATTAATTGATGAATGATAAGAATAGAAAACAAAATATGCCCAAGCAATTGTTAGAGTCAAGCTTTCCTACAATGTACCGATGCCGCATCCAATGGTTTTACTGATGAAAACCAAAGGCCACCGCCTTCACAAGGGTGAAATTCCCATGTAAGTAAAACAAAATTCCTCACAAGTGTCCCCTGTAGCAACATTCTGATAAATAGAGAAAGCTGTATTTAATTTGACCTGAATTCACAATTCAAACTAAAGGAAACAGATCAATAAATCAAATAATGTATTGCATTGGAAAAATCAGTTCCAAAATATATATTTTTCAAGCATTAACTAAAAAGACATTTCCTTGACAACTCAGATACACATACTGCAAAGCATAGTGGTTTTTTCTATAATCCTTTTCTTGGGGGCTCATACAACTCTTACCACAATCCACACATAAGTCCATTGTGTATCAAGCACAATTGTACATCTACTGCCTTCATCATTTTCATAACATTTGCTTTCTATTTAAGCCTTAGTCTTTCATTCTTTCCCCCTTCCTCCCCACTCCTCCCTCCCTCATAAACCCTTGATAATTCATAAATTATAATTACTTTGTCATAAATTACATTGTTCAATAGCTCCCTCCACCCATTGTCCATATGCCAGGGAAGAGATTATATATAGATCCTTACAATATATTTCCCCTTCCTACCCCACTTTCCCTCTACCCTCGCAGTATCGCCTCTCTCTCCCCTGATACTGAAGAGATCGTCTGTCCTGGATTCCCTATATTTCTGGATGCTATTTTTTCCAGTGTGCATCTTCTGGTCTAGCAGTATTTATTGGGTAGAATTGGTATCATGATAGCAGGAAGGAGGAAGCATTGAAGGATTAGAGGAAAGTTGTATGTTTCCTCATTGCTACACTGCACCCTGACTGGTTTGTCTCCACCATGTTACCCCTCTGTAAGGGGAAGTCCTTTACCTACAGATGAACTTTAGGTACCTAAACTGAACTACTCATCATTTACAATATTTTTTTTAGTTCTTTGATGCCTGATACCTGATCTCTTCAACACCTTGTGGTCACACAGGCTGATGTGCTCTTTCCATGTGGGCTTTGTTGCTTCTCAGCTAGATGGTGGCTTATTTACCTTCAAGCCTTTAAGACCGTAGACACAATATCTTTTGATAGCCTGGCACCATCAGCTTTTTTAACCACAATTACATATGCACACTTTTGTCTTCAACAGTCGTGTCGGGAAGGTGGGCATCATGGAAAGTCAATTTAATATAACAAAGTGTTCTTGCATTGAGGAAGTACTTGAGTGGAGGCCCCACGTCCATCTTCTGCCTTAATTCTGAACCTATAAATATGCATCCATAAGGGTATTTCCTCATCATGATGTATAAATATATTTATCTATGTACATGTCTGTATTTAGACCTCTATAAATGTCGTTTGCCTCCTATTTCTTTCCTCTATTTCCTTTTACTTCCCTCTTGTCCCGCTATCAAGGCATAGTGGTTTTTAATATGCATGTGAAATCTGGATAATGACCAAGGAAAGCAAAAATAATTGATGGACTTAAATTATGGTGTTGTTGAAGAATATCAGCTATGACATCAATTGTCAGAAGAATGAAAAAATGTGTCTTGAAAGAAGTATAGTTACAGTATTCCTTGAAGTATTACAGAAGAATTTCTCTCATACATTTTGGATATCCTATCAGGGGGAAATAGTGTTTAGGGAAGAACATGGTATTTGGTAAAAATCAAAGGTCAGTGAAAAAGAAGACCCTCCAAGAAATGTATTGACACTGTGACTGTAACAAGAGACTCAATCATGAAAGCAAATGGGAGGTTGGCAGAAGAGAGAAATG
This sequence comes from Nesogale talazaci, assembly GCA_004026705.1. Taxonomy (NCBI): domain Eukaryota; kingdom Metazoa; phylum Chordata; class Mammalia; order Afrosoricida; family Tenrecidae; genus Nesogale; species Nesogale talazaci. The sequence goes on from PVJH01015927.1 coordinate 42,172, forward strand.
TTTTTGATGTTTTATTCAGTCACTATGAGCCAGAACTGATGCAATGACACCTCACAAGAACACATGTACAATATGTTTGTGCAGGTGTACACAATTTGTACATATGCAAAATATTTATGTGAATTATTAAATAAAATTAACAGTAAGAATAAACAATGAACATATGTGTTTCTCACAAAGATTAGACTTATATTTTTTATTACTTTGGGAAAAATCAGGTCTTCTTAGTAGGAGAAACATTTTTAAATGGCAGGTGGTATGTTTGCATATGTGAGTGCATATGTGTGTATGCTCATGGACACATGTTTATTAGTACCTTCATGGGAAATAGTTTCACTGCAAATAGGTGTACACTTAGAAATTGCACAGAAAGTATATTGCTCACCTCGTTTGTATAGTTACAATGTTTAAAACATCAACTAGTTCTTATTTTTGGCAGTACTATGGGTGACAGGTTATCTGTGGGCTATGAGAGCTTCACATAGGTTCAATGTAGTCTCAGGCATATGTAGAATTCATCCAAAGGTCTACATTTTTTGCAACCTGAAAATCAAGGGCATTACTGCTTCATGAAGTGTAACTTCCCAATGGAGTAAGGGAAATGAACATATCTTTCCCCAATTTTTTCTTTGATAGAATATATATATGTATATATGTGTATATATATACATATATATGATGGATCAGGTAAACACCACCCATATACTCTAAGCAGTCTCAAGTTGACACCAAATTATCTAACTACCATACTCACTTAACATGTATAGATAATCACACATTAATACAAAAAGTTAGGCTGAGCCCTGGTGGCATAGTTGTTGTGTGCAGGACTGTGGCCCAAAGGGTTGGCAGTTCAAATCCAGCAGCAACTCTCCAGGAGCAAGGATGAACCTCCTACTCCCACTATAGGGCAGTGATGTCCCCTCCCAAAATACGAAAAGTTCATAGAAAAAATTCATTACCTTTTAACTCCATTTTTCCACAAACTTTTTAAAATCCCTTGTATATAGAGGCCACCTTATTTTTGGCAAGAATCCTGTTATTTACCTTAAGCAATAAACCTTTCTGACTATACTTTTTTGTCTTTTCTGGGATAATAGCACAATGTTACCCACATAACTTTTTGTATGCTTCTCTTGCTCTGCTGTAACTAAAAGCAAATGTCTTCTATTTTCTTAAAAAAAATGTGATTTATCATTATTCATGGGCATTGAGTTAAGACTTATTATCTAAGAGAAGACACATCTCTGTAGACTCCCCTAAGTTACTGAAGGCTAATTTTTAAGTTTAAATTCTCTTGGCAAGGGGTTTCCCATCTAGGATCATTCTTGATCAAAGTGCTTCCAAAATATTTACCCTAAAATTGATACATAAAATTTTACTGGATACTTGGGTTCCTTAAGTGACATTTGTCTCATTTAAAACTCCAAGAATTTATGAAAACTCCCAGGATCATTCATCACACTTGTTCTTCCCTCTTGGTGAACTTAATTTCCTCCTGTTTTTAAATAATTTCTACTCACTAAGTAAGTCTTCAGGTAAGTGTTCCCTTACGATATAATCAGGCCACTGAATGCATTGAATATTACTGCTCGAAGCAGTTCCCTCTGAGTCAGCAGCATGACTCCGCTTCACTTAGTAGTTACTCAAGAGTGCCTCCGAACTCATTATTCTTGAAAAGCGGAGAAAATGTGTATTTAATATGAATTTTATTCTTTGCATTTAAAAGAACTCAGTATTTACAATCACCTTTTATGAGTTCTATAATTTATAGTCTAGATCCCAAGGTCAATTTATATAAGTGTTCAGTGTCAACAAGTAAAGCTGTGAACACACAAGAAAACATTTATAGGAACTAATAGAGTTTCAGAGATTTGGTTAGACATGCCCTCAAGGAACTCATAGTCTCATAAAGGAATTTACAGTCTATGAAATTGCCTTTTTTGAGGGCCTTGAAACACTGGTACTTTGACTTTTAATCCCTCATTTAATTTGGCTTTAAAAGACAATGTAGAAGATGAAAGTAAATAAGACATTTTTATTATTGGAAAATTAAAAAATCATATCCTATCAAAAGTGAGCCATTTATACTTTTTTGCTTTTCTACTAATTTTAAGTAGATTTTGGACAACATTCATTGCTTCAAGAGTTCCATATTATTTTTAGGAATGATATATAGCATAAATTAATTCATTACATTAACTTGGTTTATACATATTTATTTTTTCAACACATATATCTCATTCTTGTTATGGACCAACATGTACAGAAGTGAAGTGAACAAGTTAGATGCTTCCACTGCCTTCATTTGCTTCCAAATTTTTGTTGAAGAATGTTATCTATTAATTTCTTTTTTTCATGAATTTTTTGATACTCCCTTGTATTCTATTGAGAAGAATTACAGTAAATATGTAAATGAATATGAACTGAATTATAATTTGTGTAGAACAATTTAAAAAGTCATGCATTTAGAAATAAATATACCTAAATTTTAGATAATGTGGCTGGAAAATTTGCTTTACAGAAACAGTATTTAAGCTGGAAATTGATAAGTAAATTATTATAAGTCTCACAAATATTCTAAGGAAATTATTTCAGATGTTTTAGAGAAATAGTAGACATCATATAAGATCTCTTCAAGTTGAGCTTAAGGAATGTGTATTAGTGTTAAGAAATGATGTAAATAGAGATTGAATCATAAAGGCCTTGTAGTCCTCAATGAGTGGTTTCTATTTTGTACTTCATGTAGTAAGATAAATTTAAGGAAGAATTTATATTGATAGCAATTGTATGATCTGGTTCATAATTTTCAAAAAACTGAATAGAACCTCAGTTCTTTACAGATATGTTTTTCTAAAATTTGAGTGCAGGAAGCATATTTTTTGAAAGGCTGATCTGGTAGATACATATGTCACCAGTATCAAAAGTTTAATAGGTTAAAAAAATAAGTTCCATAAATGTAAACAAAGAAACAAATTCAATGCAGAGAAAAGAGAGCATTAAGGAAGTATTACAGAGGAAGCTGTGTGGCTCAAACTTTATCCTGAGAAAGAGGTCATTTCTTTCTTTGGTCTAGAGTTTGTAGAAGGCAGCTTAATTTGGAATACCAGGAGATCAGCTCAGATTAGGAGAGGAGATGATTATTATTGTTATATTAGACTATCAGTCTGGGATAAAGTAAAATAACTATTGTGGGACAATAGGTTGAACTAACGTGACCCTATTCTTTATAAAGTATAGTTCAGAGTAAACTTACAGTTGTCCTGTCAGTGAAGTAAGTTTCCTTTAAGAAAAGAAGCCAAACTTAGAATAAAAGAAAGAAAAATGTTTATTTGTTAAGTTGGTGGTTCAGTTGTAGACTTCTCATCCTCCATTTAGAAGCATAAGTTGGATTGACTCATTTGTCCTACAGGCTTGTGCATTGCTATGATGAGCATATTTAAGTAGAGAGTCTAGATTAAGACAAAGTCAATAATAGGCTTTCCAAAATTAGTCAATGCATGTCATTTCTTATCACCAATCCCCACCCCTGCACTCCAATTTGGGAAGGCCTTAGAAGTCCCTTTTTCCGTTTCCCTGAATTATTTTTCTAAGAACCATGGTATGTAAAAGCTCCATAAAGAGATTTTTTTCAACTGTCATATATAAATCAATTTCTTGGGAATGGCACATGACCAGGCAGCATCTGGTTCTGTGTGGAGACCCTATGAGTCAAGGACTAAATTGATGACATCTTACAGCAACAGCATTTAACATTTGAAAAGGTCTTACATTGTATTTAAAGAGCTATTTCAACAAAATTGTTGTTGTTCTTAAGTGCCATCAAATTGTTTCTGACCATAGTGAGCCCATACACAACTGTTCTTATGTTTCAGCCCATTGTTGGCAGCCACTGTGCCCATTCATCTTCCTGAGGCCCTCCTGCTTTTAAATGCCCTTCTACTTTACTGAGAATTATATCCTTCTCCAGGGACCAATCTCATCTGACAACATGTCCACAGTACAGAAGAAGCCTTGTCATCTGTGCCTTGTAAGGAATATTGTGCTTTACTTGTTCGTCAGTCTGTCATTCTGTGGTGTCTTTTCTACTGCTGTGATGCTGGAAACATTATCATCTGTTCCAGGGTAACCTGAAATGAACAGGTTTCAGCAGCACTTCCAGAAGAAGAACAAACCACGAAGAAGTAATAGCTGTCTACCTCTGAGGAACTGGCCACTGAAAGTCTTATAGGTAGCATCAAAATTCTGCATGGAATTACAAATATGATGAGGTTTCTTAAAGACTGAGTGGTTTCTTAAACCATTACCAAGGTTTCTTAAAGTCTGAATCCTTGGACCATAGGATAGAAGGAACGTGAAACATCCTGTGTGAAGAAGCTGAAGTATTTCCCATAAATATGAAAACCTATGGGCTTTGCATCATGGTTTGTTCATTGGCTGCTAAGAGTCTATGAAAATCATTAATATTCTCTTCTGTGAATTTGCCTCAGGAGTTAAGACAGGAAGTCTGATCACTTGAAGAAAACTTACCAGCCATAAGTGTAAGCCTGGAAAAAGAATGAAGAAATATATTCCGATAAGAAAATCAAGAGAGACAAATTTACACGTGAATAAAATTGAAGTTTAATTCAGAAAAGTACAGAAACATCCCCAATGAAGGAAGATCTTTGCAAGTGATTATGCAAATGAAGTGAAAAAGGGTGAAAGGTTCAGATTTCTTACAAGCAAAAATGCCCCAGGGCATTCTCTCTTGTCAGTCCTGGGTTCATTACTACAAAATGATTAGAATCAATGCTATGAAGTCAAGAGGTACCTAAATGTAGACGTTGGCTTATGAAAAACAATAACAGAATTAATGAAGGGATTTTAACCTTTAAGTTCAATCCATATTCAATTCTGTTTGTCTGGGTAAAACTTAAATATAAGGGAAGTTATTTATTGCTAAAGCCATGTAAAGTGAAATGATTATTATGCTAATAAGACTGGATGAGCAAAATCCCTTGTTTTATAAATGTCATAGATTAAAAATGGATTGTGCTAATAATTAGAGCAAAGACAATTTTATGATTTTAACACAGATCATTTTGTTCTGACTTTAATTGTCTTTAAAAATTTAACAATTTAATTTTAGAGTCATTTATAATTATTTTGAACTTCACAAAATTACTCACGTATGCAATAGTTTAAAGCTTTGCACTAGATATTTAGAAGACATGAATCTTTTCACAGTACTCGCTGAAGCCTTTTCTAAAGGAATGGACACCTTAAAATTACATGAGAGGGCTTTTATAAGGGCACAATTTACTGTAACAGTGCCTGCTTTTGGATTTCTATCTTGAAATGAAAGCTGTTCGTGCATAAGTGGCTCTCATATTTTGAATCAATTATCTCTGCTATTTGCAATTAACATATTGGTCACTTTTTAGTTGCTCTGAAGTCTGAAATGTTACAATTATAGAGAAGAAATTAACTTATTTGTGACCTGTTACATGAACACTAGATATTTCCAACATTTTAAAGAATATCTTTGAGAGTAATTGAATTTTTCTCGTTGAACAGGTTGCAGAAATTTGTGCTGTATGTGTGGCACACAGGTTGGGGTTTAATAGAAGAGTAGACTAGGAGCCTACATATTGTGCATAAAAATCTGTTATAAAAATTGTCATAATTCATGTTGTGATTTTAATATCCTCTCCCACTTGGAGGTTCTTGGTTAAAAGCAATATTGGGAAGAAAATATTTTATAATAAATTATTAGAATTTTATTTAAATAGCTCACAACTAATTTTTCTTTCTACATTCTCCCACTCCCACTCCAGTTATCTCCCTTTAATCCTTGATCACATTTGAACTATCTAAGCCTCACTTTCAGTCTTTATTCTCCTTTTTCTACTGGCTAGTTCATACTTATCCTTTAATAGTTGATATATCTAAATGCTGCAAATAAGCCTTGCTAAACTACAATTTTAATTACATCTCCTCACCCTCAAGGGAAGTGACTTATCGCTGGGTAAGGAAGCAGATAAACTTGTCAATGATCATTTTAGGACATACGTGTTCTAGGTAATTAGGCTAAGAACATTTTCTGGAGGCTTCCTAGGGAATATTTCTCTGTAGGTAAAGAAAGCAAGTGAGAGAAAGAAAAAGACAAAGATTCATAAGAAGTGTTCTACATTTCTTCAAATACAAGGTTTACTATGTCTACATGTGTTTCTAAGTTATGAATATTGCAAGATGAAATAGAGTAACAACTACAAATTATGAATCATAGAGAAGCTTGAGCTTTCGTTTCTAGATTTAGTTTTTACATTCTCAAACCTGCTCTATTAAAACTATTCCTGTTAATTGACAAAATTGTCATTTCCATAAATCCTTTGAGTTATCTTAAACTCCTGCCTTCTTTTTTTTTACTCCTGCCTTCTATACATTGAAGTGACTATAGATTAAATAGGTGAAATGATTGGTGGAAGGGATTGGGGTAGATTATGCATCTGTTTCTTTACCTCAAATCAGACAAACTGGATTAAATAGGAAGAATATAACAACCTGTGATATATCCTACAGCCTTGCTTGCTGTGAGGAGAACTTTAAGCACATGCCGATGAAAATAAAAGCTTGTAGCCTTCAATGTGGATTACAACTCAGGGTAAGGAAAACCCACCTCTTCACAAATGGGAAGAGAGGTAACAGGATGATAAATGGAGAAATAGTTGAAGTTGCCAATGGTTTTGTCTTACTTGGATCCATAATCCATGTTCATGGAAGCAACAGTCAAAAGTTCACAAGATGTATTGCATTGGGTAAATCTGCTACAAAAGTCTTGAGTAATGGAAAATAAGAGTATTACATTGAGGACTCAGATGCCCCTGACCAAAGTCATAGTTGTATCCGCTGCATCATATGTGTGTTCTTAGCCTACCTAGAACATGTGTGTCATAAAATGATCAGTGAGAAGTTTACCTGCTTCCTTACCCAGGGATAGATCTCTGAGGGTGAGGTGACATAATTAAAATTGAAAGTTGAGTGTTTGCTTCGGCGGCACATATACTAAAAAAAAAATTGAAAGTTGAAGCATCAAATAAGGAAGATTATAGAAGAATAGATACATTTGAATTATAGTGCTGGAATAAAATATTTAAACTTGCAAGGACTGTTAAAAGTCATTTATCATGGACTGCCAGATTAAGTAAAGCCAGAGTGCTACTTAGTGACAAGGATGACAAGATTTTGTCTTACATACTTTGGGCATATTATCAGGAGAGAGCAGTCCCTGGAGAAGGACGTCTTGCTTGGTAAAATAGAGGGGCAGCAAAAGAGAGGAAGGCCTTCCGTGAAATGGAAGGACACAGTGGCTGCATCAATGGGCTGTGGACATAGACATAGGGAGAGTTATGAGGATGGAACAGGACCATGCAGCATTTTGCTCTGTTAGTCATAGGTTAGCTATGGGTCAGATCTGACTTAATGTCACCATGAAAGGACACAGAATTCTTTAAGCAGCACCCATAAACCCAACACAGAAGAAATACAGATAAAGGGCTTTATAAATCACCAGACCACATGGACTCAAGTTCTCATAAGATATGGTGAAGGGGAAATTAAGTACCTATCAAGGAAATTGAAGGCTGCTATGTTCTATTTGTATCACACCACAATATAACAAATGAAAAACCCCTAAGATAGTCATGTAATAAATGCAAAAATATTGACATAAAAATTGTCCTTTTCCTTGGATACATATGCATACACAAACTTAAGTCAAGGAATTAGATGACATATTACATTGAGTAAATCTGCTGCAAAAGACTTCTTTACAGAGCTATATAGCAAAGAAATCACCTGGAGCATTAAACTTCACTTGACCCAAGCAATGATATTTTTCAATGATCTCATATGCATGCAAAAGCTGGAGGACAGAGAAGGAATACTGAAAAATCATTAATGCCTTTGATTCATAATGTTGGAAAATAATATTGAATTTATTATGGCTGCCAGAGATTGAACAAATTTGCCAGAATTTTCCATAGAAGTGAGATGGTGAGATTTCATCTTGCCTATGTTGAGTATGTTTATCACCTGGTAACAAGTCCCTAGAGAAGGGCATTAAGCAGAAAGGGAAAGATCTGAACAAAACAGTTATATGCAGTGATTATATGCAGTTCCAGCTGCACAAGCTGGAACTTAGCCATGATTGTAGGGATGGTCCATGACTGGCAGAATTTCATTCTGTTGTACACTATTAATTAGTTGGGACCAACTCCGTAGCCCCTAATAAGAACAATAAGCTGTATATGAAAAGAAAGACTTGGAATTATGAGACATTTTTTAAAATTAGATTTTCTAATTTTTAAAATATGTCATTTTGATAAATTATTGTACTAGTAATTCATTGCTGTATAACAAATTTTCACATATTTCATCATTTTAAAAACACACTGCTGATCTAATTATTCCTGAGTTCTAATATTCAAGGCATGACTTTCCTGGGTTCCCCAGGTCTAGGGTTTGATTAGTTATAAAGTCACCTCTGGATTCTTGGCTGAGGAGTAATCTATATCTAAGTCCATTTATTTTGTGTAATAAATACCATGGTTCTTACTTCATTTTTTTATATTTTTAAAATTTTATTGGGGGCTCTTACAGCTACTACAACATTCAGTACATCATTTGTATCAAGCACATTTGCACACATGCTGCCACATACATTTCCCAATATTTTCCACTTGAGCCCTTGATACAAGCTCCTCTTAAAAAAAAAAACCTCCCCTTTCCCCTCCCCCCCCCTTTTTAAAAAAATTAATCCTTTTATTGGGGAGCCCCTACAACTCCCATCACAATCCCTAACAACATCAGTTGTATTCAGGCCACTTTTACGCACCCATTGCCATCATCACTCTCAAAACATTCGCCCTCCCTCCAGATCCCCATTATCAGCTCCCTATATTACCCTTCCTCCCCACTTCCCCTTGAACCCTTAGTAATTTACAAATTATTTTTTCATCCTGTACACTGTACAATGTGTCCCAATATTCACTTCCCTGTTGTCCGTGCCCCAGAGAGGAGGCTACGTGTAGATCCCTGAAGTTGGTTCTCCCTTTCTATTCCTCCATCCCTCCACCCTGCTGGTATTAATACTCCTATTATTAGTCTTGATGGATCATCTATCCTAAGTTTCCCATGTTTCCAACTTCACTGTACGTCTCCTGGTCTAGCTGGATTTATGTGGTAGAACTGGGGTCATGATAGTGGGTGGGAGGCAGCATGGGAACTAGAGGAAGGTTGCATATTTCATAGCTCCTACCCTGTATCTTAACTGACTCATCTCCTCCTTGTAACCCCTCTGTAAAAGGATGTCACCTCACCTATTGATGGGCTTTGGGTCCCCAATCTGTACTCCTCTCATTAATAATAATATAATTTTAGCTCATTGATGCTTGACACCAGATCCCTTCACCACCTCATGATCACACAGGTTGGTGGGCTTTTTCCATGTGGGCTTTATTGCTTCTGAGCTGAATGGCCACTTGTTTACTCAAGCCTTTAAGTCCCCAGACGGTATAACTTTTGGTAGCTGGGCATCATCAGCTTTCTTCACCACATTTGCTTATGCACACATTTGTCCTCAGGGATCATATCAGGAAAGTGAGCATGCAAAGTTGTGCTTTTGAGTTCTTGAAGCCTGATATCTCATCCCTTTGACACCTCATGATTCCATATGCTAGTGTGCTTCTTCCATGTGGGCTTTGTTGCTTCTGAGCTAGATGGCTGCTTGTTTACTTTCAAGCCTTTAAGTCCCCAGATG
>PVJH01015928.1:0-51943 GCA_004026705.1 Nesogale talazaci
TTTTTTTTTGGCTAAATCTTATTATCCTTCCAGCATCAAAATCAAATGGCATAACTATAAGGGCAACGTCCCCTTCATCTCTAGATTTGTGATGTTAGATGCCATTCATCACAAAGTAAAGACGCTAAATATACCAAATGCTATGAAGGCCCGCGGAGTCCATTCTACCTCGAAGGGACCCTGTGTGCAACAGAACAAAGTACTGTGCTCTCCTGTGCTGTCCTCACAATCTTGTCAAACTAAGGTGACACTTTTTAACAATCTAACATCCCACAGCATCTTAAAAGTCAAATATATTACAATACTATTTTTGCATTCTATGAACATTTTTGTTGCTCCATATAGACCAAATTTTTAATCAAGAAACCCCACCCCCACCCCACCTCCACCCGGTCAATGGTGTCCCACTTAAAATCTGGTCACTTTATTCTAGATGCCTCCCTTGTTGTAGCCACCAGGTCAATCCTTCGTGTGAAGGGTCTTCTTTTTTCTTAACCCTCTACAAAGCATGATGACCTTCCTCAGAAAGTCCCTTCTGATAACTTCTCTACAGTATGTGAGATGTGGTCATTGCTTCTAACATATTCTCGTTGTGTTTCCCAGGCATATCTGTTCCATCTTCTCTTGTTTTCTTTTTCTTTTTTTTTAGGTAGTGGGGGAGACATCACTGCCCTGGTGGGAGTAGGAAGCCCAGCCTTGCTCCTGGAGAGCTGCTGCTGGATTTGAACCACCAACCCTATGGGTCGCAGTCCCACACACAACCACTACGCCACCAGGGCTCAGCCCATGTTCCATCTTCCCCAAAGCGTCAATTCTTCTTTTTTTCACTGTCTAGCTTTCATATGTATATGAGGCAGTGAAAATACCACGGTATGGGTCAGGTACAACTTTGTCCTCAAGGTGCTATCTTCGCTTTCTTAACGCTTTCAAGCAGATGTCCTCAAACTTTTTATACAGGGGGCCCGTTCACTGTCCCTCAGACTGTTGGAGAGCCCAGACTATGGTTTGAAAAAAAACAAAACTACGAACAAATTCACTGTGGGATGAGTCAGCTGCTAGGCAGGACAGGCAGTCCGATAAACGTCTCCGGCGGGGCGCATGTGGGGCTGTAGTTTGAGGATGCCTGCTTTAAAGTTTGCAGGTTTTCGCCGTGCAATTTGATTTCTAACTGGTGCTTCTCTGTGTTGATGTGGATGCAAACAGATTGAAAACATCCACCTTTCTCCTTCCTCATGATGTTGCTTATTCAGTTGTGAAGGCTTCCATTTAAGTTAAAGTGTAATCCAGATTGAAGGCTGTAGTCTTTGATCTTCATCAGTAAGTGCTTGAAGTCCTCTAAGAAGGTTATCATCCACACATGGCCAATTGTAATGCCTCCTCTAACCCGGAAGCAGCATTCTTCTTCCTATAGCACAGCTTCTCAGATGCATGATAAAGATACAACCTTGATACTTTTCCCAATCTCCTCCCTCCTCCTCCCCCCACCCCCATCACTTCCCTGGTGGGAGTAGGAAGCCCAGCCTTGCTCCTGGAGAGCTGCTGCTGGATTTGAACCATCAACCCTGTGGGCCGCAGTCCTGCATACACAACCAATGCGCCACCAGGGCTCAGCTTCTTTTCCCAATCTTAAACCATGTAATAAACTCTTATATATACTGTCCCAATAACTGCCTCCTGGCTAGGCATAGGCTCCACGAGCGGTTAAATGGCTCGTGTATCAGTTTGTCCTACTGAGTTGACGTGTGTACTACTGAGATACTGACGTTAGGCTACAGATAGTTGACATGCCAGCAGGGTCACCCATGGTGCACAGGTTTCCTCAGAGCTTCCAGACTGAGTCTGGGAAATGTATATTCAGTTATACTAAGTCGTGAGAGTTGGAATCAACTCAATGACAACTAACATACTGAATGTCACTCTACACCACCTTAGATTTCATTCAGGAATAATGTAAGCATATTCCTAATGTAATTATGGTGCCCTAGTGGAATAGAGGTCAAGCATTCGTCAACCTCAAGGTCAACAGTGAGAAACCACCAGTCAGCTCAAAGGGAGAAACATGAGAGTTTCTACTTTTTTTTTTGGTGGTGGGGGGGGGGGATCACTGCCCTCTGGTGGTCGTGGGAGCTATCCAGTGCTGCTCCTGAGAGCCGCTGCTGGACTTGAACCGCCAAGCCAGGGCTCAGTCCGAGAGTTTCTACTCTTAGGTAGTCTTAGAAACCCACAGTTCTCCTCTCTCCTTTAGGTCTGCCGTGGCAGTGAGTCTGGAATGATGCAGGGAGCCCTGGTGCCACAGTGGTTTTGTGTTGGGCTGAGGTCAAGATCTGTGATTCAAAAAATCCGTAGCTTCCAGGCAAAAAGACAGGGCTCGCTACTTCCATCAGCATTCTCAGAAACCCACGGGGCAGTTCTACTCTGTCATACGGGGTCACTCTGAATTGGCATCGACTTTTTGGGAGAGTGATGCACAGTTCAGCACTCAGCCATTTACTGAAAGGTGGGTTGTTTGAACCCAGCCAGCATCTCTGAGGAGGCCCAGAAAACCCTCTGAGCGTTTTATTTTTGTCCAAGGGATGAATGAAATGAGAATTGAAAATGACTCCAGGGTCCTTAACAGCAACCAACCTAGTTGTATTAACAATTGGATGGTATTTCAGCAGAACCGAACAGTTCTACTCTGGCTGTTGTAAGCATCTGAACCTCATCGTCTAAAGTTCTATTTTCATCCTTGCAATCCTCTTCAATCCACTCCTCCATCAGAGTCATTAGTCAGGCACCTTCCTTTAATGTCAGAAATGTTTTCCCCACTGCTTGCACTAAGACATTTTTCGAGATTTTTTTTTTTAAGAGCATCTTACCAGCTTCACAGGTTTGACTAAGCAATACTCCTAATAACTAAATGCCTGGCCAATAAAAACTGTTCAACACTTTATGCCTTTATTGCATATTTCCAAGTACATGACCAGCTATTTAAGAAAGGGCTTCCAAAAGTTTGTGGATAAATGGAATTATAAGATAATGGCATTTCCCACACGTTTAGAAGCCTCCTCAAACAGGTCGAACTAGTTACTTGATCTGGCTAGCCAGGTGACTTTAGATAGGTCAAATCCTAAAACGGTCCCATTTCCACATCCTAGTCTCTCAGAAGGTACACTGATGGTGCAGAGGTTGTGTTCCACAGCAAACCAAAAGGTCAGCAGTTCAAACCCACCCCTCTCCTTTGGAGAAAACTGTGGCCAGCTGCCAACTGTAGAGTGCAGCCTTGGGAACCCTGAGGCAGTTCAACTTTGCTGTACAAGGTCGATAGGATTTAAGAGTTCACTTGAGGCCACCAGGTTTTACTTTTCATCCTAAAACAGCACAACAGCAATTATGGTGCACTGCATAGATTTTGCAGCTGTAACTGTCACTAACTGGTTGACTTTGGTTAATCAAAAGGGGAATTAAGCTGGTAGCCCTAACTTAACCCCTTTAGAACTTTTAGAAGTTTTGTCTGGCTTGCAGCAGTATAGGGAATAAGAAAATGCCAAATGTAAGGAAGAAGTCAATGCACCGTAACTGGCCTGAAGCTAAAGGGATGTGGGGTGGCCAAGAACTGAGAACAGCGACCACCAGCAAGGAAACAGATCAGTCCTATAACCAAAGGATCTGAGCTCTGCCAAGCTGAATGAGTATGAAGTAGTTTCAAAGTTGAATTCTCCCCCAAATACTCCAGTTCAGTCTATCTCTAAATCTGTAAAACTGTGAGATAAGAAGCAGGTGTGGTTTTAAATGTTTCAATTTGTGGGAATTTGCTAAAAAGCAACCAAAAAAATAGTACAATCATCCCTTAAGTAGAAAGGCTTTCTTTGCAGGTTTCTTACTGACTCCTATAGGTTCTCCCATGCCTTTCCCTTTCCTAAATTTGCTTGACAGTTTTCTTTTTGTCTACTGCAAAATTTGTCCAGAAAAAGATTTCATGCCAAATTAGCTTTTATATTTGAAAATAAGAGTAAATTAAAATACTACGAAATCTTTGGAGGGCTGAGCCCCAGTGGCGTAAGTGATTGAGTGCGGGACTGTGACCCATGGGCGTGGCAGTTCAAATCCAGTGGTGGCTCTCAGGAGGCAGCACTGGGTAGCTCCCATGACCACCAGAGGGCAGTGTAGACCCCCTACCCCCCCAAAAAAAAGAAAAAGAAAAAGAAATCTTTGGATAATAACTACTTGTAACCCCGCTTTTACTTAGGAATAGAAGATCCAAATGGAAAATTAAAGAAATACACTCATCTGTGACTATAAAAAGGTTCATGCTCGTGCAAATAAATTTGTAAAAATCAAAGACATACTACAAATAATGAAATTGTGTTCAAATTATCTAATGAGAACTCATTGTCTCAACTTAGAAAAGAAACATGCACACCACATCAGAAAATTATTTTAATAGTTACAAAACCTTTTTTTACAGAATCAGTATAAAATAGTAATTGATATCTCCGTAATTATCTGAATTATTCATGTTTGAGGTCTTGGCTAAGTGGGTTTGATATCAACAAAAGGTCTTGGACTGATGGCTCAGAAATCACTCTAGGAAGCCCGCCCTGTTGATGTCTGCCGCGCTTAGCTCTTGTGAGATGGCCCGGTCCTTTAAAAACAGTATCTCTCTCTATTCATTCTTTGGAGGCTTGAAGTGAATTCGGCAGCGTTCATTGAACACCTAATATATTAAAAAGAGAAACAGAAGTCACTGAACCATCCTGTGTAAGTCAGGCCTGGCACTAAATTGGATTTGGCATGGTTCCGGGGGCTATGGCCATTTCGTTTAGGAAACCGTCTCAGGGGCTCCCTCACTTAACAGGTTGCTGCATGTTCCACGGGAGGGCCCACAGTGGTTGTGTGACTGTTCGGCTGCTAACTCCAAGGTCAGCACTGCAAAGAGTGGCCTTCTCGGGACCCCCCAGGGGCAGGCTCCCCCCTGTCCAACAGCGTTACTACCAGTTCTTACCAACTCGAAGGCACCGAGCTTGGGTTTTTTAAATTCACTGCCAAGAGTTAACTCCACTGGTTACTCGTAATAACCCAAAATAGGGTTTCCGTGGTTGTGAATTTTCACAGCAGCCTGCCTCAGAGGAGCGGCTGGTGAGTGGGAAGTGGTGGCCTTACAGTTAGCAGTCTAACGACTACCTGACAGTAGGAAGACCTTGCTTGATATCTATTTGTAAGACAATTTTAATTTTTTAATGAACTTTTAATTACTCAAGGAAAATTCACTAAGAGCCAGCTTACTTAGTAACTAGCAAATATTTCAATCCCATATTCTGGAGATACTTTGATTTTTTTTAAATCTAAAGTAAATTTATGGCAAAACTGTCTCACTCCTTTTGAAATATTTATTTCAAAAACTAATGTGCAGATTTTTTTTCACAGGTGCACAGTTGTGGGCATTAATTTAATTTTGCTGTTCTCATTTACCGTGTTTCCTAAAAATCTAAAGAAATTATGTCACAGGGCTGAGCCCCGGTGGCGTAGTGGTTGTGCGGGACGCGGCCCACTGGGATGGAGGTTCGATTCCAGCTCCATGGAGCAAAGGCTGAGCCTTCTAGTCCCACCACCTGAGGGCAGTGATGGCCCCCTCCCCCCCAAAAAAAGAAATTATGTCACAAATGTTAAAAACGACTTTCTGCAGCTAAATGCTTATCAATATGGACTGGATACATAAGAACATTTGTCACACCTAGTCAATGTTTCACAATGCTACCTTAAACAATAATGAAAAAAGCGCTTCGCATTCTGATTTGAAAATATCTTTCAGATCTACTAAAAGGAAAACCAAAGTATATGTGGCATATTTCCATTTGTGTAAGAAATTAAGACATATTTGTCTTAAAAGTACAAACATCTGAAAGAATAGACCATCCTTTTGGAGGGAAGGAAAAGTAACTGGTTTGAGGGGCAGAATTTCTACGATATATCCCCTAATATTTAAAAAAAAAAAAAAAGGAATGGCATAACTAAAAATCTTAAGTGTGCAAATCAAAAATCTCCAAGTCCACAAAAACTTCTCCCTAGAATGTCCTCCATATTTCGTGAGCGCTGGGGCACTGTGGGAAAGGCATCGGACCGCTACTTCCAAGTCTGTAACTCGAACCCAGCAGGCACGCCATGGGAAAAGATGGGGCTGCCGGCTCCCGTGAACATTTCGTCTCAGAAATCCTACCCAGGGAAGCTTTGAGTCAGAATCCACTCAACCGCACTGGGTTTGGGTTTTCACCATTTTAACAAATAAATCTTTTTTCTTGTAAGCTGCTGTGGATGACCCTAAATATACACAAACACCTACCCCGGGAATGTCCAATATCTGTTCGTTTTCTTTTTTTGTTTGTTTTTGCTTTTGTTTATGTTTTTTAAGCATCACTGCCCTCTGGTGGTGGGAGTAGGAGGCCCATCCTTGCTGCTGGATTTGAACCTCCAACCCGGTGGGCCGCAGTCCCATGCACAACCATTACGCCACCGGGGCTCATCCTGTTCATTTTCTTAACACATTAAATTCGACATTTATCAATCACAGAGAACTTCCAGGCTCCTCCTGGCCCTTTCCTTCACTACTCCTTTACTCTAGCCCCTACTCTGACGTCTTGATCACGCTCCCTCTGCTCAGTCCAGACTTCCGATCAGTGGTCAGACTGATAGATGTGACTTGGATGAGTCCCTCCAAATTATTTTCCTAAAGGATTTCCTCCATACTTCTGCTGGTCTATTTGCTTCTTTTTAAAAACAAGCAGAAAGGGCTGAGCCCCGGTGGCGTAGTGGTTGTGCGTGGGACTGCGGCCCACTGGGATGGAGGTTCAATTCCACGGAGCAAAGGCTGGGCCTCCTACTCCCACCACCAGAGGGCAGTGATGCCCCAAAACCCAAAAAATAAAAAAAAGAAGAAGTAACAGAATTAGTGTCCCCACCCATGTTATATGGACAAAGATGATTTAGTTATTTGCATTAAGTATATGATTTTACAAACAAGTGAAAACCTGAGCTGTTGGAAATCTGCCTTTTAGAGGTAAAGTTCAGTCTGACTCCACCAGCGAACTACTTTTTTTTTTTCACAGCCCCACAGGCGCCCAGTTTACTACTATGTTATATCCAATTTTTGTAAGATTTACTTCACACATATAGTTCGAGAAAATTCAAAGGATGGCACTTAGTTTCTAGTTAAAAAATAAGTTATTAATAATTATCATGTAGCTAGTATGTATCAGAAGTAGTATTGTATATAGGATAACAACTAATTTTCAGGACATTTCATTGAAGCACACTACTTACCCTCATTTTATAAACAAGAAAGCTGAAGCTTAAGGAAGTTAAATAACTTTCTACTTAGTTCATTTTATTACTTATATGCTTGAGTATAAGCCGACCTGAATATCAGTCGAAGCACCTAATTTTACCACAAAAACGGCGTTTAAAAATGTGCTGAAAAAACTCAGCTTATACACGGATATATACATTAAGTTAAACCATGAAGCCCTCTGGGTTTGTTGATATATAAGAATGATGAGGCTGAGCCCCGGTGGTGTAGTGGTTGTGTGCGGGACTGCAGCCCACTGGGATGGAGGTTCAATTCCAGCTCCATGGAGCAAAGGCTGGGCCTCCTACTCCCACCACCTGAGGGCAGCGATGCCCAATAAATAAATAAATAAATAAATAAATAAATAAATAAATAAATAAAAACAAGCAGAAAATTCACTTTCTGTGGGATCGATAAAGAGTATTTTCTTCTAAAATAACATCCAAAAAGACTTCACTCCTCCTATCTTTTGCATGTATACATTCACTCCTCCTCCTTTTGCATGTATACAAACTAGGCTTCTCAAGCCACAAAAAGCTGCTGCAGCCCTTCTTGACCCCATCCCAAGAGTAAACATTCCCTCTAAAGAAAAGACACAACTAATACTCTCAAAATCTTTCATCATGTGCCAAACACCTACTCATGCTAGCAGATAAGTACAGGAGAGAAGGGTTATCTTCGTAAATCAGAGGACTTGGCGGCAGCAGCTCTCCAGGAGCAAGGCTGGGCTTCCTACTCCCACCAGGGCAGTGATGCCACCACCACCACCACAACAAAAGACTTGGTAAATAAACATTAAAAAAGCAAAGAAAAATCTGTGTTTTGCAATTTGTTCACGCCAAGCAAGTTGGTATATTGTAATTTTAGGTTCAGTTCATCTTTTTTATAGATAAAAACAAGACTTTTCAGTTTAGTCCTTTATGAGTTCATAGACTTTGTCCTTTGAAAATCTCAGCATTTTCAGAGGTGAATGTGAATATCCTTTCCCAGAAAACCAACATCAAAACCGTTCGTGACTAAGCTACGTGGGAAGACAAGCGATTGTGAAAGAGTAAACGAGAGACAGACTTATGGAGAGTGACTGGGCTCAGAAAGGCTAATTCTAACAAATAATCTCCTTGAAGGGTCTCTGCTACCTGGGCTACTAGCTGGGACTATCAAGCATGCCCATGGTTAGTTTGGGGAATCGCGTGGACTGTGCTCCGCTCTATTACCAGGACGGGTCACACCATGCTGCCACTTGACTACAAAGCTAATTTTTAAAACACAGGACTTTTTAGACGAGCATCTCAGAAAAGGAAATAAGCCCTCCTTTGCTGACAGCCGCGTGTTCTGTGTTCTAGAGCGCATCGAGGCGCTCGCGCTCCCTTCCCTTGGGCTTCCCTTTGCAGGTTCGCAGCTCAGTTGCCAGCTTTCTCCCCAAACCAGCAGCATTGCGCCGTACCTTCCAGCTCCTGTCATTGACGACTTCTTCAACGTTCAGCTCTGACTGCATCCATTTCAACTGCAAGGAAGGAGAAAGAGGGAAGTTAAGAAAAACGCAGATTACAGAGCTAAAACCAAGCTCATCTTTTCCCCAAGAGGAGCCAGCTGGCGCTTCTGCCTTCTTTGTCTGGTGAGAGCACTGCCCTGCTATGCTTTAGGACCCTTTATGACGCACTTGCTCGCTCCACAGCCAATCAATTGTCAAAGAGAGTGACAGGCCTCAAACTGTTGCTATATAGTATGATCCCCGGGAAAAGTAAATCCAAACCCACTACCACGAGGTGGACTCCGCTATACAGCAATCCTACGGGGCAGGGAAAACTGCTCCCTTGGGTTTCTAAGACTAAATCTTTCCAGAGTAGACAGCTTTATCTTTCTTCTTGGAGTGGCTAGTGGATTTGAACGATCGATGGATGCTTAACCCGCAATGCCACCACGACTTCCTTAATCACCTAGAGAGCTTTGAAAACAAATAAACCACCCGACACTCAGGTAGCTCAAATCAGAAGAATACAAATGATCAATACGACTCACAGAGACCCTAAAGGTCAGGGCAGAACTGGCCACTGTCACTCTTAGAGACTGGACAGCCCTGTCTTTCTCCAGCAGAGCAACTGGTAGTTTCAACTCAAACCTGGCAGCTAGCAGCCAACGTATACCCACTACATCATCAGGGTCCTAGATGGTCAACACGCGGGTGAAAATACAGGCAATCTTAAGAATGTAGGACAGAATCAAAGTTAAGCCATAATATGAAAGCTTAAAAACATAACCAAGTCTGACAAAACCGAGTATTATGAGGGTGTGGGAAAAGATATGCACAGACGTTCTTGGTGGGGGCAGATATATTGTTACAACTTGTACAGAGGCTCAATTTATAATGACTTAGTCCTGCAAGTATACGCATGCCCTTGGACCCAGCAACTCCAGTTCTAGGAAGTTACCCTATACCTACAGAGCTGCAAAAATAGCACACAGGAATTTTAAAAAAGGGCCGGAGGGGAGAAAAAGAATAAGAAAAGAGAGGGTAGAAAGGAAAGAGAAGAGACACACCCCTCTGGTGAAGAAAGCAAGAGGTGCCACACCTTGACCATCCTGCTGAAGCCTTTCTAACCTAGTAATTGCCAACCCCGTTACTCCACAAGAAAGGCAACCTGTTTTACCACTGGGCCCAGTTCCAAAGACACAAGCGCCCAGCCAATGGGTCCATTTTGACTCACAGTGACCCTGTAGGGCAGGGGAGAACTGCCCCCGTGAGTTTCCATGGCTGTAACTCTCCGGGAGTGGAAAGTCCCTCTGTGCGCCCATGGAGCTACTGGTGGTCTGGAATGACTGACCTCGTGGTTAGCAGCCCAATGTGGGCCCGCTCTGCTAACAAGACTCCGTGAGGCCCAGCTGGCAGGCCTATAATGCAAGGGGGCTTCACAAAAGACACGGGGAAAATCCCGTGTTTTCATTTCCGTTTGCCGCAGCGTTTCTGAAGTCCCCTGGTATACCTAGTCACACATCTGGTCACAAAGGGCTTGAAAGGGAAGAAGCGAGGTAGTTCCAAGAAGAAAGCCTGAAAATATTCAGGTAAAACCACAACCCTTGGGAACAAAATACCAGAGTCAGTTCTGGTCTGGTCAAGTATGAATTTGGGACCCAGGTCAAAGAGCTCATCTGTCCAATTGGGAGCACAGCTCAGGCCAGAAGGAAACTCGGCACTGATCCACTGAGCCTTTGTAAAAGCCTTTCCTACCGGCTCCCAAGAGCAAAGACTGGGCCTCCTACTCCCACCACCAGGGCAGTGATGCCTAAAAAAAAAAAAAGCCCTTCCTAGACTAGGGAGTAGGCTGGGACTGGAAAGTCACTAGAACAAGGGGAAGGATTGCATTCCTGCCGCTTGGTGCTGTGCCCGAAGTAATGAAAGCCTACCTGCTTCCTCTACAGCACCCCCAGTGTGACCCAAATCAGCTGTCACAGCCTGCACTGACCACCAGCCAAGGAATGTCAGTCCAGGAACAGCGTGTGACCAGCCCTAAGGCAGGCTTCATAACTGCCTCCAAATAGTGAAAAGGCTATCATGTCTTTTAAAAATGTGGACTTGTCCTAAACAGCTCCAGAGAAGATGAAGGAGCAAGAAATGCATAGTAAGTGCTTATTATCTATGGCCATACCAGCCGAACACGCCTGATCATGTCTGATCTCGGAAGATAAGCAGGGCCAGCCTGGGGTGGGAAACCGCCTGGGAATAGCAGGCGGGGCGGGATTTAATGTAGGCGCCCTAGAGGTGCTGTCGGGAAGTGTTGGGCTGCTGACCACAAATCCAGTTGTTCGAAGGCATCTTGCGGGAACAAGGAGGCCACTTGCTCCCATACAGAATCACAGTCTCGGCCCATACCACTCCTGCGGGATCTCTTCTTAACGAAGGAGCAATGCAGGACTGGCCCTGGTGAGTATTTGAAGGAAAGACCACCTAGAATACCTGATGCTGTCGGTTTTTGAAGCCCGGGTGGTATAGGGGATTACACAGGGGGCTGCTAACCTCAAGGTCAGTGGTTCGAACCCAACACCTAACAAATGGTTCACAGAAGAAAAATGACATTCTCTGTTCCTTTCAGGATTACGGGAGCTCAGGTGGCGCTATTGGAGTGCTAACTGCAAGATCTCTGGTTCAAACCTACCAATCGGCCCTCAGGAGACACAGAGGCTTTCTGCTCCTGTGAAGACTGACAGCCTCAGTGTCGGAATCAACTCGATGGCAGTGAATTTTTGGTGGTGCTTAAATGAATATTACAAAGAGGCACAGTCGGGCTGAGCCCCGGTGGCGTAGTGGTTGTGCACGGGACTGCAGCCCACTGGGACAGAGTGCTGGGCCTCCTACTCCCACCGCCGGAGAGCAGTGATGTCCTCCCCCCCCCCAAAAAAGGGCACAGTCTTGCAATATAGAATAAGATTATTTGAACAATTACAACTATCCATGAATGCACTACCACACACACAAAAAAAGAGTTCCCCCGGCCTCTTATGCAGTGGCTAGACAGAAAACCAAGGTGGAAAGAGGTGAGGCATACTGTAAGGAGAATGTACGCAGCAGATATGGACTTCAAGCCCCTTAGAACAAAGGGAACTGCTACCTTGTACAAACCAGCAGCTCTTACATCTATCATACCAGCTGTTCCTAAACCACCACCACCCAAATCTAAATCAATAAAAACTCCACTGCTGTCACATAAATTCTGACTCGGTGACTGAGAGGTAGTCAAATTAATACAGCCCTTCCAGTCATTAACACTGATTTGCTGTGTTATATAAATCCCAGTATTAAATTATCCATTTTGGAGGGAGTTCTCTGCTAACAGGCAGGTTTATGAAGAGATGTATTCTTAGTCTCCAACTAAGTAAAAGGACATGACCCAGTCACCACCTACTTGGGGGAACAGTCCCCGGAAAGATAAAAAGCACAGCTCCATCAAAGGCTTCCTTTGGGTATAAGAGCCATCTCAGATGTCCATCAGAGAAAGTCCATCAGACCAGGCCCCTCAGAAGAAGAGCGTGCAGTGGAACACATCTGAAACCTCTGTCTGAAGCAGCAGAGGCAAAACCAGGGGCATCAGCGGGTGCTACTTGGAGAGCATGGGGCAGAGCAACAGAGCCAGGCCAAGACCAGAGCTGAGCAGAGACCATAGGAGAGAGCAAGATGACACTCTGAGATGATGAGGCAGAGTGAGGCAGGCTTCTTGAACCATGGAGACAGAAGCCAGGGAAACACATAGCAAAGAGAATGAATACCTGAGTTGGTTTTGCCTGTGGTCCAATGACAGTATCCTGTTTACTGATCCTGACTTGTGGCAACCTGCTAACTTCCCTAAGAAGCCACAATCACTGCCATCGAGTCCATTCTGACTCACAAGACAAGGTACTCTACTCTGACTCTACAAGACAAGGTGAAACTGGCCCTGTGAGTTTCTGAGACGGTAAATGTGCGTGGGGCAGAAAACCCGACCTTTCTCCCATGCGCTGACTGGTGATCTTGAAATGCTGGCTTGTGGATCGCAGCCTAATGTGTAATTACTGTGAGTATTGCCTCTGAGTTCTGTGTGGCTGGCCAGCAGGTTAGGGCCATGGGGAGGACTGACTGGTGTCAGAACAGGTAGAAGGAGGATAGAAGGGGGAAGCATGGCAAAAGGGAAGCCACCAGAGGTTAGATATGGGGCCCAGGCTGTTTTCACAGGACAGAGGAGAACCACCCCATGATGTTTCTTTCTCAGGCTGTAAATCTTAAAGAAGCCAGACTGCTACATCTGTCTCCCTTGGGGCAGCTGGTGGGTTTGAACTGCCAATCTTACAATTCGAAGTCAAATGCCAAATCACTGAGCAACCAGGGCTCCCAAAAATGCAGAACCTAAGAAGTCACCTATTTCATTTTGCAGATGGAAAATCAGAAGCTTTGCAATTATTTCAAAGCCATCAGATGGGGGCTGAGATTTATTTCCTTGCAGCTGTCTGCCTCTATAACCCATGCATTGCCTACTACAGAATCCTGCAAATATTAGGCCGATGTCTAGTGCAGTTCCACCAGTGCCAACAAACTGTCACCCCTAAGATGGTTGTTTTGAGGCCTTTACGTCTTCAACAAGTGAACATCCTCTCAAAAGCCACACAGATTTTCTATTGTTCCAGCAAGGAGGGCACAATTTCCAAGTTTATAGCTACTGAGGTACAGAACAAGTGATTTTTAGACTGACATCTCTGAATACAAAGAAGTTAGCTAAAATCATCAGAATTGGATTACTAGTCACTGTGTTACAGAAAGATTATGACTGGCTGCAGAGTTGGAGGAGGTGAAAGCCCATATACGAACTCGGGACTTTGGGACACTGAGCCTCAGTGTCCCCACGTACAAGATGAAGAGGTAGAACTGAAACATCCGAGCCCTGTTGGAGTAGTGGTTAAGTGCGGGACTGCGGCCCACTGAGTGGTGGTTCAAATCCAGCAGCAGCACTCCAGGAGCAAGGCTGGGCCTCCCACTCCCACCAGAGGGCAATGATGCCCCCCCAAAAACAAACAAACAAACAAACCTAGCCAGGCTGTGGGTGCTGAGGCACAGAATGTTAATGTTTATTAACATGATTTTCATTATCCTATGGCTAAGCCCTGGTGGCGTAGTGGTTGAGTACGGGACTGCGGCCCACAGGGTTAGCAGTTCAAATCCAGCAGCAGCTCTCCAGGAGCATTATAATACTGGGCTTCCTACTCCCACCAGGGCCACAAAAAAAAAAAAAAAAAAAAAAGAACTGAAACATCCTTTCAAGCTGTTTCTGACTACATAATCTCAACGTAAAAGAAAAAAAAAAAAGAGTACATATTTCCTTCTTTGCTTACATACTACTCCGAGGTAGCCTTCCAGCACAATAGAAAATCAGGACAGAGAGCCCTGGTGGCGTAGTGGTTGTGCGCGGGACTGCGGCCCACTGGGACAGAGGTTCAATTCCAGCAGTGGGGCTGGGCCTCCTACTCCCACCACCAGAGAGCAGTGATGCCCCCCCCAAAAAAGAAAATCAGGACAGAAAGCTTTAAATTAATGGGCTTTTAGATAACACATCCATTGTCTTCCGAAATCTCTCCTTGCTGTGGCTACTTGGTGAGTGGTTCTCCCTGGACCTGGAGGAACAGGGGCAGAACCTGGGCAGAAGATCTGTGTGACACAATCATGACCCCACACCCGGTCTTTCAGACTGCTGACCTTGGCTCTCCACTGTGTTTGACTCGTTTGTTGACATTAACTTGCATCCAGTGATTTTTTTTTTCAGTTCAATTCAACAACTTAGCCTTGCAGTTCCTTTTGTCAACACATTCAACAAATGTTAAAACACAAAGTTTAATTCTACTTATGAATGAAAAATGAGAGAGGGAGCCCACGAGAGGGGATGAAAGCGGCGTCCTGAGACAGCGAAGCAATGGAAAGCCTGGGAGAGGGCAGCGGCCTGCAAGCAGCTACGAGGGACAGCGGATCTCTTCTGGACCAAAGGCTCGAGGGAGACACCAACGAGAAGGTCCATTAAAGCTTGGGCTTTCAGCAACTGGCTTTTCCTTCTAGCAAAGAGAGGGGCCCTGGCAGTGTACTGATCTGCACAGTTGGCGGTTTGAAGCCAGCAGCAACTCCACGGGAGAAAGACTGGGCTCCCCTAAACCACCAAAGTCCCGGAAACCCACGGGGTGTTAATAGGACTCAGCATGGACACCGGGATGGTGAGTTTGGCTTTCTGGCTCACTAAGCAAAGAGCAAACGTCAAGGCTGGGTTCCATGCCACACTGGGTGTTCGGGCCTCGGGCACACGAGGACCCCTGAAAATACAGACATGATTCTGGTCATTGTACAATGATTAGTTTTTAAGAGGTAACCAAATATTCAGAGGCAAAGGAATAACAGAAATGTGTCCAACATACTCTCAAGAAGTGAATGATTCGGGGGAAAAATGTGTATGTGGAAAGAGGGAAAAGGAGAAAACATGAATGAACAATAAAGCTGGTGGACAAATTGTAAACTAGGACTGAATACTTTTCTGTCAGTTTGAAATTATTATCAAGATTGACATACTATAAAAGGGATTGTGAAGAATCTCTTCAAAGAACGTCTGCAATGCGGCCCACATAACTAAATGTGCCTGCAGGTCAGCTGTTCGGCATGTCAGATACCACAGCTATAAACAGTTCTCCTGCACTGACTACCTCTGAGGCCCACATCTACATCACATCTCTGTCACAGCTAATTATGGGGGAAACGGGCTTCCTTTGACACTGCAGGAATGGGAGGAGAAAAGGGGCAAGACCCAAAAAGACCCCTAGCAGCCTTCACACAGTCGACAAGTGAGCCCTGGGAGTGAAGTGAGCCACGTGTGCAGTGGGTTGTTAACCACCACGTCAGCAGCTCAAACCCACCAGCCGGTCTCAGGAGAAAGACGGGGCTTTCTCCTCCCAGAGCGTGCTGGTCTCGGAGAGCCACGAGGGCAGGTCTCCTCTGCCCTACAGGAATCAGCGACACGGAGACGAGCTGGAATTTATCTCATCACACTTCAACCGAAGCCCAGGACAAGTAAGACATACATATCTTAAGCTCATGACCACGTCTTACTCTAAAGTTTTCATGTTAAAAGTTGTCAGTATCTGCTGACTACATTGAGAAAAGCCTTGCTTCAAGAAATGAAAATTCGATTCAACTTACCTTTGTCTGCTCTTTTCTTAGTTGCTTTAATAACGTTAAATCATCCAAATTCTTTTCTCTCTCTTCTCGGAGGCTTTTGACTACTGCTGAGGTCTGAGCTATACAATTTTTTATGACTCTGTCCCTACTGGAATGGGCTACCATCAACTAAAACAAGGAGAGGAAAAGGGAAAAAAATCCAATCAATTTAGTACATGTTAGCATTAAAAAATGCTTATTTTGAGCACCTGTAGGGTTAAAGATTCCTAAAACACATTTAACAAGGTGAATCTACGGAAGATGATGCTCAGTCGGCTGACCACTTCCAATCCAACGCAGGCCACACACATCGAGGGGGAGGCTGTCTTCGTCTTCTGCGTGCCTCCACTGACTACCGGCTATGCTCGTCCTCTAGGGCCCCCGCTTGGCTCTTTCTTCCTGTCACATTTATCATACATCCCTTTCCTTCTCCATGGCTCCACCCACACTCCCCTCTGGCCCACTGCATCCTCGCACATTGGCTGGGCCATTTCATAGCATTTTTCGTCCTCTCTTTCTATCCCTTCACATCTTTTCAGCCTCATACTGTCAGCAAATGAAATACTATATGTAGTGATGGAGAGCTTTTAATTGTAAGACAAAGAATGCTACGTCTGCCTCTATAAACTGCTAAAATCCTACATTTTATCTGTTATTGCACTTATGTAGATGTCCTGCATAAGGATAAGAACAAGTTACACAAGAAACACAGATATGGCCCCAGCAATTCTGTGTAATGAGTGAGAGTAAGGCTACCTGATACAACTATAATAAGTTAACAGTAAAACTAATTCAACAGTTCTCCTTGCTACCTTGAGGCACCAAGCAAAGATAGTCATGTCTGAAAGACACACCCATAGCACAGACCAATTTTGATGGCATTCCAAACATTTTGGAAAGAGAGGGAAATAAAAACACTAAAATAATATGCACTTGTCATTACAATTAATAGTACATAAAAATGGTGGTTCACCTCCAGCTAAAACACAAGTGCCAATTTGTTCCCTATAATATTCTTTCTTTCCTCTGGAGAGAGCATATACTAATGATATTAAAAAGAGAAAGAAAGGGGGGAAAAAAGAGAAAGAGGATCTCTATTAAGTGAAACAAGGGGGGGAAATGCACTTGAGAAACCACAATTTATCAGTGGCATTCTCTCTCAACTCCCCAAAGTTCCTGCTCGCCTTCCTGAGGAGGGAAGAGAAAGCCCGGGCGTGAATGGTTTCTGATTTCTCACAAATGATTCCCTCACACCAAGTGGTCCCCTCTCCCCTTTCTTCTTTTGTGGGGACGGTTTCCTTATGTTAAAGGCTGCAGATGAAGAAGACAAGATAGGACCTGTCCCTTCACAGATTCACACACAAGATCACACGTTTTCTTTAGTTTGCTGAAACTTAGGCACACTCTCTAGTAGGAGCAAGGAAAAATGAATGATGGAATTCCTTTAGCCAGTTTAATTATAAGCCAATTGGCTTCTCAGTTGGCCTGCAAAGAAAAGCATACATACAGAATGACTCAAAAGGATACACTTACAGACTCATAAAGCTGTTTACAGGTTTGGCTGGCATCAATTTTCCCTGCAAATGAAGCTGTTGGAACTGTAGTGTTTAATTCGTGTACTATTCTGTCATCAATCGTCCTCATCACCTTGAGTAATTCCTATACACGTTTAAAATAAAAGAATAATAACCTAAATGGAAAATCAAGTGATTAGAAAGCAAGCATTTCAACAAAAATAAAACTCGAGTATTTTTTTTTTATCATTTTATTGAGGGCTCATATAACTCTCATCACAATCCACACATACATCCATTGTATGCAAAGCACATTTGTACAACTGTTGCCATCATCATTCTCAAAACATTTCCTTTCCACTTAAGCCCCTGGAATCAGCTCCTCATATTTCTCCTTCCTCCCCACTTTCCCCTCCCCCACAAACCCTTGATAATTTATAAATGTCCCTTAAAAAAATTTTCCCTTTACCCACTTCCCTGTTGTCCATACCCCAGGAAGGAAGCCATATGTAGCTCCTGTAATCAGTTCCCCCTTTTCACCCCATGTTTCCTCCACCCTCCCGGTATCACCACTCTCATCACTGGTCCTGAAGGGATCATCTCTCCTGGATTCCCCATATTTCTGGTTCCTCTTTGTACCAGTGTGCATCTTCTGGTTTAAGCAGATTTGTAAGGTAGAATTGTGACCATGATAGTGGGGGAGGAAGTATTTTAAGAACTAGAGGAAGGGGCTGAGCCCTGGTGGCATAAGTGGTTGAGTGTGGCACTGCAGCCCACGGGCTTGGGCTTGGCGATTCAAATGCAGCAGCGGCTCTCAGGAGCGGCACTGGGGAGCGCCCACCACCATCAGAGGCAGTGATGCCCCCCCCCAAAAAAAAATAAATTATAAAAAAAAAGAACTAGAGGAAAGTTGCATATTTCATTGTTTCTACACTGTACCCTGACTGGTTTGTCTCCTCTCCACAACTCTTTTATGAGGGGATGCCACTTCACCTACAGAAAGGCTTTGGGTCTCCAATCTGTACTGTCCCTCACTTATGATGATATAATTTTTTAGTTCTTTGATGCCTGATACCTGATCCCTTCAACACCTGGTGTTTAACTCTAGAGTATTTTACAGCAATCTAAGTAAGGAGTGGGAAAATCATGTAGAATACCAGGGCAACTGTAGGAAAATCTCAATATCCAGATTACAGGCAGGTGACGTAACCATGAGCGGTGGGCACGGGCTCTTATCTCCTTGGCTCAAATGTGATGCTCTTCCAGAACAGGTTGTTTTACTCATGTTAACCTCCTCTTTGCCTATCACTCTGAAACTCTCTGCTGAAGAGAGAAGTTCTGCCATGGGAACCAGATGCCCTCGAGTGGAAACGCGCTCCGCACTCCTGGCGAGCCCGGCCGGCCATGCTCCACCGGATTTCCTATGACTGTGTGGAGCCGTGACCCTCCACCCTTCCAGTTAACGTTCAAGTGCGTCAGATGTTCGTACCACACAAGTGGACTGGCAACCGTTAACCTTACGAAATACCTTGCAAAAATTATTCTATACTCTTTTAGGCTGTTTCAAGTTTTGGTTAAGAAATTATTTGTGTGGTGGAAACAAGTAAAATAAGACAGGCTGCTAGAAAAGAAACCAAATTTCTTCCTGGCTTTTTTGTCCTCAGAGCAAGTAGAAATTCGCTTTACCTTTTCTTAGTCACCCTAACTTCACATTTCCCAAAGATTCCCTCCTTGAAACACCCTGCAATCTGACCCCCTACCCCATCCCACCTCACCCCAAAAAAACAAAGAAAAAGAATACAAAGGTGAGGAGGTTTCAGAGCCCACTCTCCCACCGTTGAAGGAGAGACAGCACTTTTCACTTGCCGGGAGAGGAAGGCTGGGTGCCAGCCACTTTCTATCTATCTTCAGCTAACATCAACACTGGAAAAGATCTGGAGTCGTACACTCCTTCTTTTTCAATGTACAAAATAAGAAGCAAGCAAATGGAAGTGCCGAGAAGGTGACTACACTTCTGTTGGTTGGTAGAGGGGTAACCCGCCAGTGGGGAAAACACGTTACTTCTATAGACCTCCCGGGGGGAGAATACACCTGCAATGACGTTCCCAGTGGGCACTTTTGACCTAGTTTTTATCCAGCCCATGATGACTCAGGCCACGTGCTATAGACAACAGGGACTTTAGACTCTGTCCTGTCCTAGGTCACACCATAAGTATTCAATTTAGAAATCTCACTGAAGGAACTGGACTTTACCTTAGACACACCTGTAGCAGATTAGAGAGCTGAACACTCATTTGGGCTGAAGGCTGAAAGGCTGGAGTCTGAGAAGAAGCGGATGACTGGTTTTCAAGGTTGTGGATTTGGAAGGCATTGGACTTTGGTTTGGATATTTTGCTTTGAGGATGTCTGATAATTGGTGATTTAAGGCTACTGTATATTTTCATACTGTCATTGCTTTTTGACAATCAGTCTTGGTCTAGCAAGTATAGTTCCGCCTTAATGAGTGAGTTTTACTGAATTTCTTGCCCTATCTTCAACTGTCACTGCAAAAAACGTCCAATCACCTAAGTTTTTAATCTGTACAAGCCAACATCCATGTATTTTAGTCTAAAAAGCTGTCTTTTACATGTATACTTTTCTTTTCACAACAATATTTTAAATTCTACACCACTGGCTAAATTAATGATACTATTAAGAGACTTACCATATGCCGTATGGGGATGACTTATAATATTGCCCATAAAATGATAATGATGTCTCTAAAGTACACCAGGGTCATATAAACTGTAGGTATATGAATTGATTTTGAGCTGAAAACTGCATATATGATAATCATGTATAAGCCGAGCTTTTCAGCACATTTTTAATGCAGTTTTGT
Organism: Nesogale talazaci; assembly: GCA_004026705.1. NCBI lineage: Eukaryota > Metazoa > Chordata > Mammalia > Afrosoricida > Tenrecidae > Nesogale > Nesogale talazaci. Next base: position 20,424 of record PVJH01015928.1, read on the forward strand.
GGTAAAATTAGGTGCTTTGGCTGATATTTGGGTCTGCTTACACTCCAGTATATACAGTTATTGAAAATTCTAATCTAAGAACAATTAGTTCTTATGACATGGCCCTGCTCCATCCATACCTGCCCTCATGAAGAGATCACTGAAGATATATATGGGTGCTACAGCAGCGAGAAGGAAACAAATAGACCCAGTTGTCAGCAAGAACAGCAAATGAAGGTTATCTTAATACAAATAGACATCTAAGTGAGGTGTCGGCTAAGTCCACATGGAAAACACCAAACAGCTTGTGTGATCCAAAGATCATAAATATTAAAATTCAGTACTGGAATACAAGAAACTATATTCAAGTTTATATTCTCAGCCCGATTTGCAGAAGGCAATAGTTGACAGTGAAAGCCCAAAATCCATTTGCAGGGTGCTCACGTGGTTTAAGCCTCTAGTGAATGCCCTGACCATTGACAGTGGATGTGACTGGTCTTGCTATCAGATGGTACACTGGAAAGTGGATTAATGCAGCTGCAATTAGGTAAACAATTAACACTTTTTCATTTGTTCTCCCTTTTGACTCATTTTCAATTTGTTCTAGTTTTTGTTCTTTTCTGCTTTTTTTGAGGTTTTTCTGTTTTGTTTTGGCTTGAGGAATTTTCTTTATATGAAATCCAGGATAGGTAAAAGTAGTAACTGGATAGTTTCTTAGCACTATCGCATGGGAGGTTGCAGGGAAATGGGGAGTTAAAATGAGAAGAAATGAGGAAAATGAAGGGGGAAAATGAGCTGTATCAAGGACTCAATGTTTTGAAAATGTTTAGAAAATGATGATGGCAACATATGTACAAACGTGCTTGACACAATGGTGTAGATGTAAGGATTGCTATAAGAGCAGTAAGAGCCCCCAATTAAATGACTTTAAAAAAGCAATTAAGACAATGTTCTCAAACTGACTGTGGTACGGACTGCACAATTCTTTTTAGTATGCTTCACCTGTAAAATTGTATGATATGTATAAAACACCTAAAGTTTTTTTTTAAGTAACAACATCATTTGTTTCCCATTTTGACCCATTTTAATTTGTTTGAATTTTATTATTCTCTGCTGTCTTTTGTATTGAGAGTCTTGTTCTGTTGATGTGCTGTGGTTTTAGTATGATTTTCTTTATATGAGATACAGGATAGGGTAACCAATACAGTTGGTGGATTAACAGTCTCTTAGGGTGCAGTTAGTGGTGTAGTGATTACACGTCGGGCTGCAAACCACAAGGTCCGCAGCTTGAAACCATCAGCCACTCCGTGGGAGAAAGCGAAGACTTTCTACTCCCATAGAGAGTTATCACCTCCAAAACCAACAGGGGAAGTTGTACTCTGTCCTATCAGGTGTTATGAGTTGGGATTGACAACATGGCCCTGAAGGAGGGAAGGGAGGGTTATGGCCGGGAGACTGCAGGAAATGAGCATAAAAATGAAGAAAATGTCATCGCCGATTGTGATGATGACTTCACAACTCCTCTTAATATATACATCTTTAACTAGATAGTAACTAGTTAAATAGTAACATATAACTTGAAAGTTACATGTCAATTAAACTGTTAACATTTCAAAATAGGTAAAATAAAAAATTGAAGTGTAGCACAAGACGGAGAATATGCTTATTGTTGAAGCCATCCACCAAGTTAACAGTCATCATCGACACAGGGGAAAAGCAACTTTGTTTTGACACTCATCACTTTCAACATACCATCCTATTTCTCTCATTGGCCAAACTTCAATCAGTGACATAAGAGAATTCAACTCAAAATGTCTTCAAAATAGTCCATCCTGTGACAGTACCACAAATTATCTGACCACTGATGAACATTCAGGTTTCCAAAGATAACCCCCATTTAGTGCACCGAGTCTAAATCTCTATTATCCCACTGATCTTCAATTAGCTAATTCAATGGCAGTTTCTAGACCTCATTCTAGAAGTACGACAGCTAGCGGAAGGCTAGCTTCACCATTTTACAGCATTAAAACAAAGGCAGATGCCAGGTCTAAAACAAAACTCATTCTCTTCTCCCATTTTCCTGTATCTTTCTATTTTTGTTCATTCTCTATAAATTTTATTTCTCAGGGAATAATCTCAATATAGTCACCTTTAAATAATGTGCTATATACAATGAAATTTGGGTAGAAAACAAACCAAACTCAGTGCCATCAAGTTGAAATGAACTCCTAGCGATCCCATAAGACAGGGGAGAACTGCCCAGGGGGGACACATTATGCAAGTAGGGTTCTCTTGTCTCTCTCCTGCAGTGTGTGGGCTTGTAGGACCGACCCTGTGATTGGCAGCCCAACTCTTAACTACTATGCCTCCAGAGCTCCAAAGAACATGCCAAGCTAAAGTCACTGCCTTCAAGTCAATGCTGACTCAAGAGACTCCTGTTTTCATCGCTAAAAGAGCCTTGGAAAGCAGCTTTAAAACGTCTACACGATCTTATTTTTACAAGTTCAAAAGTTGAGTCACAAAGATGTTAAGCTATGGTTTTAAAAAAAAAAACCCTCTGGCGTAAGTGGTTGACGGTTCAAATCCAGCAGCGGCTATCAGGAGCAGCGCTGGGTAGCTCCCACGACCACCAGAGGGCAGTGATGCCACAAAAAAAAAAAAACCCTCACTGCCAACAAGTTGATGCTTCCTCATTGCTACAGTTACAAAGGTGTTTAAGGGCAGAAGCAGAACTAGAATTCAGCTCCATTATCAGGGTTCTTTCCAATAGACCATGGCAGAGGGCTACCATTGCTTAATTGCCTGGGTTCATTAACTGGCTACAGGACTAATCAATACTAACGATACCAATCCCACCTATAGGTCACTGACTCAAAGTGACCCTGCATTACATACAGCTTCCCAGGCTGAATGTATACGGGAAGAGACAGTCTCATTTTTCTCCCACAGAGGAGCTGAGGGGTATGAACTGCCACCCTGTTCAATGCCTTTCCGCAGCGCCACCAGGGCCCAAGGTGACCTTACATATAACCGGTTTTTCCCATCCGTTTTAAAATTTTTACAAGTATTTCTATTTGTCGGGCTCTCGGTCACTTTGGTTGCAGGCTGTTGTGCTGATTCCGTGTGTGGTGCAGCTGAAGCAGCAAAAAAGGAGCAAGTAACGGGACCCACAGGAACTTCTTGGGCAATGCCAACTGTCAAAGAAGTCCATCTGCTTAGCTTATCTTCAAGAATGCCATCACCGACAAAACCATTCGAAGCACAGCGCTTACTACAGATACGGCAATGACACGCGAAATGACTTTTCAATACTTTCTGGCGCTGTGAAGTAAGCGTTGGACTGATAACCGCCAAGGTGAGCGGTTCCAACCATCCCGGGGAGAAAGCTTTTCGGTTTGGAAACCTTCTATTGGGTTTCTATGAATCGACTCGACGTCAGTGGTTGATTTGGGTTTAGTTTAAAAAGCGCTGTGTTTTTATGGTCATGATTTCTTAAATAACTAACTCTACTAACTCCACAGTGGCACATTTATACCTCTTTTGGAACCAATAATTTTCATATAACTTTATCAAAATCCTGGCCCATTCTTGAATTCAGACTTATAATTAGCCCTATACCTTGAGTGTTTTCCACGTACGTTAAATTCTAACGCTGGGAAAACAGCAGCACCAGAGCTGGGAACTAAAATTAATCGCCGATTCCAGGCGATTCGGTCCCACCAAAACAGTAAACGGTAGCCAGATTTGGGGGGTGGTAATTTTTTTTTCTTTAAACAAGTAAATAAGGTCTTTCACTAGTTTTCCCTTCTACAGAAATTTTGAAAAGCTTAAGAAGCAGAGCCTGGGAACTGGGTTCGAGGACTTGTTACTAGATTTTAAAATCCCTAGATTGGCTTTCTCGGTTCGGTTTCTCCACGCCTGGGCGGCGCCAGGAGAACCTTGACCCCCGAGCCAGCAGCCTCGCTCTCTAAGGCCAAGCCCGCGCCCCTCATGACCTCCAGGGGAGCTTCCAAATGCCCTCTTCTTCCAGAACCGACCCGCACTCCCTCCCAGACCAGAGCCACGAACAGGATCCGGGGACAAAAGAAGGGGCACGCCAGTCACATGAGGAAAACCCCATCACCTGGAACTCGGCGAACTCCTCACAGTTCACACCGCCACTGGGCGCCGCCATATTGGACAAGCACGAGGACCCCACCGCGGGCCAATCACAGCAGACTATAGGCGCCCGCCTCACCGCCTGAGCATAAGCAGCCCGAATGGGGATCGGCCGCCAATGGAAGCAGAAATCTCACCCTTGGTCGCCAGCTTCAGCCTGGCTTGCAGCGCTGCAACCCCTGTTATTTATTTCTATCTTTTTAACATGCTAACTTGGAGTTGATCTAGATCGAAGGATACCAGAACTTGCAGGGATCATGTATTCCAACCCGCCCAGATGTTGAAGGAAGAAATCTTAAGTGTTTTAACCCTCCCACTGAAGTGAGGGACTTTGTAGTTGGAAATCACTAGGAAAAGATAAGAAAAGGGGATATTCTTGACCATGAAGGTGAGTCCAGGTATGGACTCAGGTGTTCAGTGGTGGAAAAGTCTAGTTTTTAAGAAATAAGATAGAGCATATTGATTTATCACTTTAGCCTTGAGAGCTACCTCCAAAGCCCTCGGGAGAGGGGGGCCATTGGGCTTCATGATCCCAGTTATGTTGCCTGATAAAGGGATTCATTAAGAACACTGAAAGATCGGTACTGAAATACGGCTAGTAGCGAGTGTTGTTACGGAGCTACAGTTCACAAAAGTTCTACAATGTACTCATTCTGGTTTTTCTTTTTAAATTTTGTCCTTTATTCGTTCCAGAGAACGACGGTGCAAACGCCCATGACCCGCAGGCTTCCCACGGCCGTTGATTTGCCTAGGACGTGAGCCAGGTGGAGCCCGCCGCTCGCACGTTCTGCGCGTCTCGCACGTCCCGCAAGCCCCGCCCACTAGCTCCGCGCGTCCCGCTAGCCCCGCCCACGCGCTCCGCGCGTCCCGCTAGCCCCGCCCACACGCCCCGCGTGTCTCTTACGGCCGCCTGCCCTGCCTGCCACGCCCAGCCTGCCAGCGCCGCCCTCCTCTCGTTGCGTGACATTGAGTGTTTTCTGTGTGCCCGCGCCGCTGCCACCTGCCCTGTGACGTGCGCTGCTGGTCCGCGGAGCAGGAGGCCATGGGGAGCCTCCGCGGCTTGCGCCTGGTGACGGGTGAGACGCGGGCGGGGCTGGGCTAGGGGAGGGCAGGGAGTCAGCCTGGCCACTTGAGATGGGAAGATAGGATCCTGCGACCTTTCTAGGCCCTGAAACACCCCGATTTCTACCTCCTTTGGATGACAACGGGAGAGAGCAAAGACTGAGCGTGCCGCTGCTTAGGAAGGGCCCGGAGAGGCCTTCTCACCTGCCTGTCCACCCGAATCCCCACCACTTTATCCCTCGCTCAGCGTCCCGCCCCCTCTACCCACCTGCGCCCCTGCCTTCTCTGAGCTCAGTTGTGCAGCTGCCATGCTTGAACTCCCTCTTGCCCCAAGTTCATTCAACTGCCCCCCCTAACCCCGTCCGTCCTTCCCTGTACGTGAGTGTCTCAGGAGGATGTCCCTGCCCTCATTGGAAATCTCGAGTCTGAGGTTTCCCCACCCGCTTAGGGCCAGATGATGCAGAGAATTTAAAGTCTCGGCGAATAATAGTAATCGTTTTCTTTAAAAAACGGGAGATTTCTTTTAAATAGCGTCTACGAGTGCTTTGAATTCCTTGTAACGTAAATACAAGACCCGCGGTTGATTTCTGTAGTGGACATTTGTGTGAAGGATGTTTGGGAGACAGGGAATGAGAACTTAATTTGCCTTCTTGGGGAAGCCTTAATCTAATGGTAAGGGCTGAGAAATCTTGTCTCTGCTCAGTCCTAAGGCAGATCATTCTTGGAATGGCTTTTATTTGACAAGGTGTGACGATCTTTTCTCCGTATTATCTAATTACTTAAAAGTTGTTTCATTCAGGATTTAAAAGTAAGAGTAGCCCAACTCTATTGAAATAACAACGTTGTGCCTGCAAGTGAAGTCCCAAAGGAGAAATAGAGTAAATGTTGGATAACTTGACAAGTTTGTATGTAGAGAAAGGGATCGGGGTGGGGGTGGGGAAACCCAGCTGTGTGTGTCCATGTGACCTAGAAAACATCTCAAACTATAGAAAAGTATTCACTTGCATGGAAAGCAAGCTCCCTCCACTAAAGAATGAAAAAAGAAAATTCTGATACTCTTGATGCTGAGCCAATTCCTGGAAAATCTAGGTTCACTCACTGTGCTCCTTTTATAAAGTTTTTCAATAAAGTGAGTCATGGATCTGGTGAAGAGGAAAAAAAAAAAAACTCGATGAACTTCTGCTGTTCCAGAGCTTCACTGCTGGGCAACGAATCAAAACAATAGCCTCCAGTGATTTGAAAACAATGTTTTTTCTTCTGGATCATAAATTTTGCACAGTACATGAAGTTGATACATGACTGCTTTAAATGTCTGATATTTTCTGAGTAGCTCCAAGAGTTCTGCTCGTTCACCTAGACAGCAGGGCTGTCATCTAATGGCCCTCTCAGAAGAGGCTAATCATCCCCTCCCAGTTTACAAATGAGGGCAGAGGGTTAATGACTTGTCCAATATCACTTGGCCAGAAACTGTGATGAGTGGAAACCATCCATTGGCCCTTCATGTGAACCTGACTCTTAGTGACCCTGCAGGACAGATAGAAATGCCCCATAGGTTTCCTGAGCCTGTCAGTCCTACGGGAGCACCTAGCCTCATGGTTCTCTAAAACCTAGCACTTAATCCATTGCACCACCAGGGCTCCAGGAAGAGGTCTCAGTGCCTTCTAATTCTTTAATGTGTGCACTTTGCATTGGTCAAGATATGTGTATATGTGTGTCAGTCCTCAATATCTCAGTATGAAATTGAAGAGGCATGAAGTACAAATTTCCTTTGGAAGTAGACGCAAATCAAGTATAAAGGTTGATATAGGGGCAACACTAGCTAAAGAATTGGTGGAACAATTCTTAGCTCATATTTGAGGCATTTGAAAGACATAAAATCCCCAATAAAAGCAGAATCCTTTAAATGATGACGCTCTATTTTTTTTATTAAAAGGTCATTTAAGGACTAAATAATAAAATTTTTTAAAAAGTCATTTTATTGGGGGTTTCTTACAATCCGTACATCAGTTGTACCAGGCATATGTGTACATATGTTGCCATCATTCTTTTCTAGATATTTACTTTCTTTTGAACCCTTGGTATCAGCTCCTCATTTTCCCCTCTTACCCCTACCCTCGTGACCCTTGGTAGATTATAAATTATTATTATTATTTTCCTATCCCACACTGACCACTGTCTCCCTTCCCCTGTGGTTGTTTGTGGTTTCTGTTCTATTCTGAAGGGGGGGGGGGGTGTAGGTATCTTTCAATCATTATGATCTGTTCTCCCTTTCTCCACTCTTCTCCCCCTACTTCCCCCTGCCTTTCTGGTATCGCTGTTCCCATTCCTGTCCCTGGAATTCTTAAGTGCTTCTGGAAATCACTGCAATACTCCCTCAGCAAACAGAGCATACTCCCTTAGCAAACACAATGTACCGTGTACGGCCTTCAATTTGTTCTTGTACACAATTTATTCTTGTAGCTCTGGCTACAACTGTAGGTCAGGGCTGTTAGCTTGGGATTCTTAGGCCCCTTTACTTGGGAGGGGGCCCTCTGATCCTTAGAAATGACAGGAGTCTTCATGACAGAGTCTTTGCCAGAGTATTAGAATAAAGAAATACCTTAGGAATCAAATAGTCCAGTCCTCTCGTTTTACAGACCAATGGAGAGGCTAAAGCACAAGAAGGAAATTGACGTGCTCAAAGTCATGCTTATGCACACTGAGGATATAACTCAAATCTCCTGGCTTCCATCCCTATTTTATTTATACTACATTCTGCTCCCTCGTGGTTCCTTTTGTTTATTCTGGCTAGCCAACTCTAAATGAAAACATGCCGTCTTCGTATGACTTCAACCTTCGGCTCCATCTGTCATTGCACCCGAGGCGGTGCCAACAGGTCTTCATCAAGCACATAAAGTGGACACCACACCATGTATAGTGAGTGCCCTGTACTTCAGTGGCTACCCGTCCTTCCAGGGCTAACATTGATGGCGGTGAACCAATAGATCTCTATGTATCAGACAGCATTTTTTAACTTTGAGATTGTGGAGCAGATTTGAGGTGCCACAGTTGTGTTCCTGCGGGTTTTGTGTACATCTCTGCCTGATTCTCTGTTTTGTGATGTTGCATTGGTACCTTGGCCTGTCATGAGGGAAATTGTCAGCAAACAAATCAGGGCTTCTCCTTGCCGGCTCCATCCCAGGAGGCAGGAGACTACTGGCAACGGGGAAGAAGCATAGGTCAGCCTTATCGCCGTAAAGCAGATGGGGCAGAGCCAGTGATGAGAGCAGAAGCAGGGGCCAGTATGCGTCAGGGGAGAAAGGAGAAGGAATTGCCTTAGATTTGGGTCGGGAGATAATAGGAGATAAGGTCTGCCCTTTAGGGCCATGTGAATTTGGAAAAAAAGAAGGAACCATGTGCATAAACCATCTGGGGGCAATAGCGGACCTGTTCTGTCGACAGTAGGACAGTAGGATAATCGAACGTCTCACAAACCCAACATCGAGTGCCTTAAGGCAGAGGTCAGACATGCCTCTAACTCTCCGTCTTCCTGTACATATTCCTCCCAGGCCGCCTTATGCTGGGCTCAGTAATCCATTCATTGCCAAGGCCACACAGAACTCCCAGACAATACTCGGGATTAGAGAGCGTATTAGGGAAGTTAATAGGTTGACACAAGCCAGGGTCAATAAACCGTTAGATTACCATCAGGGCTTCACAGCAACACCTCTCCCCAACCAGCTGCCAGGTCTCTAGCCCTCACTTCGCAGCCAAGTGGTCTCCATCGCCAGAAAGCCAGCCTGCTTAGACTCACAGTCTCATGGTCTCCTGGCCTGGCTCCTTTGCTCTGCCTTGTGGTCTCTTTCTGCAGCCCCTGGAGCCCCTGATCTTGATCTTGGCCTTGGCCTCTGCCACTGCTGACAGATCTTGAATGTGCTCAACTGGTGGCTCTTCCTTGATGGTCATAGGATTTTTGTTTTTTATGTTTCTGCTCTTGAAATGGCGCATGTACACAAAGGAATGGCTCTGATGGAAGGTGTGGGTTTTTTGTTGTTTTTTGCCCCCTCGGTTGCTTCTTTATTTGAAAGTCTCATCTGCCAACTTAGCGTTTTCCACCAACCCGGGGAGCAGAAACTTTCCCAGGCTTCACAATCTTTTGTTTCGGTGCTGCCTTTGTGGGAGCCTTAGTAGCAGCCATTGCCGTCTTTTTAGAAGCTTGTTTTGTTTTTTGTTTTTTGCTTCCTTGGCAGCCCTGAGAACCTGTTCTCGTTGGGCCTTTCGAACCTCAGGTTTCTGATTCCTCTTGGCCTCTTGGTCAGCAAGCGATGCACCAGCGATGGCCCTCTGGAATGTGACTGCCCAGCGGGTTCTTTTCTTTTGAATTTCTTCCGATTGTCCCTGTTTGTGCTTCCAGAGAACAGGCCAGTTTCTCTGCCAAGGGCTCCTCTTGGAAAGGAATGCCGATTCACATTTTGCATTCAGAAACTGGAAAACCTTTCCCTCGGTCCTGGTGTCACGCCTCCCGTGTCTGGGGGGCACACCCACTGAAACGGCACAGCTCAACCTGCATGGCTGCAGCAGCAGAGGACTGGAAAGAGGGCGAAGACCAGAAGGTGTGGGTTTTATCCACAGAACATACCCCCTAGGAAGCTACAGCGGTGACTTGAGTCACACACTTACCAAGGGGGAGACTCAGAATACATCCCATTTTAATCCTGTCACAGAGAACTCATCTACAAAGTGGGGTTCTAATCGCAGACTAGAATTTATAGTACATCACAAGAGGGCCTACGGCTAGAAAGGCCGTGTCAATTGATTGTGTAGCCCTATCAAAGAAGCATTTTTGGAAAATTAACCTGGCATCTGCGTGCAAAATGAACTACTACTTGGAAGGATGTCTGAGTAACCAGTATGTAAACTTGTGATAGGAATAACTGCAAAAAGTACATAGAGTTTTTTGAAGAAATTATCAATATGAGTTGGGGGAAACATTGAATAAGGAAGGATTTAAAGACTAAAATTGTTAAGCTTGGAGGAGAGAAGACTTGTTACTTAACTGTAGAAATAAGTCGGGGGCTGAGCCCCGGTGGTGTAGTGGTTGTGTGCGGGACTGCGGTCCCCTGGGTTGGCAGTTCATATCCAGCAACAGTTCTCCAGGAGCAAGGTTGGTGCCCCCCCCCCAAAAAAAAAAAAAAACCAAAGAAATAAGAAGTTGGCTTATGGAGGATGGTGCATTGTTGAGCTGTAGGTTGTAATGTAGCTGTAGGTTGTAATGAGAGAGGTAAAGTTATAGGAATGAAGATACGGCAGCCATCAGTGTGTACGTAGTAGTGTGAGCAGTAGTGTGGAGAGTAGTGTGGAACAGGAGCAAGGCCTGAACCTGGGAGACCTGGAATAGTTTGAGGAGGAGACAGGGAAGTGGGGAAGGGCCCAGTAAAGTAGAGGAGTCTTAGAAGTCAGAGATGAAGTAAGAGGATGTGGTGTTGTAATTGAAAGGGACTGAGTCCTTGGAGAAAGATGCAATCAGTCAAGTCGGTGTCTACTAAGATGGAAAGAGGAGAGACAAGTGGGCTCATGATGAGAATTTGAAAAGTTTTCATATGACTAGAAGGATTACTAATGTTAGAGCAATTGTAGTAAGATGTAAAGTGTGGGTGGTGGGGAAGATGGTAGATACACCTCACCTAATGATTTGAGCTATGAAAGAAAGGAAGACTAATATTTATTAGTCTCTTGAAAACAAGTAAATGCCGTGTTCAAGATCACAGGCCCTCGATGCTACTGAGTTGTAATCAGGCATTCTAAACTACAAGAGCAGGAAGAGAAGTCTGGTACTGCCTTGGACTGCTGGATCTTGACCTTTTTTTGCCTTTGACAGGTGCATCTTACAACTTGGCTGTTGCTCTCTATTAAGGGAAAATATTTTCTTCTTCCTTCTCTGACAGGTTTCTGCCTTTGGCAGGTGCTGGCTTTGGCAGGTTTGACATGCATCTATTACATTTGTCTGTTCATCTGTTGATAGACACTTGGGTTGTTTCTACCTGTTGGCTATGGTGAATAATGCTGCATTGAACACTGACATTCCAGTGTCTCTGTGAGTTCCTGCTTTCAGTTATACTGAGTGGTAGGATTGCTCGGTCACTTGGTTTAACTTTGTGAAGAGCTGCCAGACTTCCACAGCAGTGATACCGTTTTACAGCCCCACCAACAAGGGAGGGGAGGTGCCTCCCAGTTTTCCATAGCCTCAACAACACTTGTTATTCAATGTTGTTGTTGTGTTTTAAATAATAACCATCCTCATGGGTGAGAAGTGATATCTGTGGGTTTTATTTGCATTTCCTGAGTGACTAAAGTTATTGATTATCTCTTCATGTGCTATTGGCCATTTGTCTTCTTTGGAGAATTAGCTGTTAAAGTTCTTTGTCTGCTTTTTGACAAATTATTTTGTTCCTGTTGAAAATATACACCATAGGACATACATCAGTCAGCAGTTTCTATATGTGCAATTCTGTGACTTTAATGCCAGTCTTCAAGTTGCGTTAGCATCCTCCTTCTTGTTAATTGTCACCGCTCATTCACATAAACATACGGCCGTCTAATTTTCCTATGTAATCTTTCAAGATGCTACTGTCAGTGGGACCCTATACAGCTAGTTCTTACAGGAGCACATGCTCAAGGTAGACATTTTTTATTAATTACAGTATTGTTTGGTTTTTTTTAATTTAAATCATTTTATTAGGGCCTCATATAACCCTTATCACAATCAATTTATCTCTTGTATGCAAACCACATTGTACATTCATTCCCATCATCATTCTCAAAATATCCTCCTTCTACTTAAGCCCTTGGTATCAGCTGCTCATATTTCCCCTCCCTCTCCAAGCTCCCTCCTTCATGAACCCTTGATAATTTACAAATTATCATTATTTTGTCATAACGTTCTCTGTCCAATATGTCCCTTCACCCACTTCCCTGTTGTCTGTTTTAAGGAGACATCAGTACATGTTTTGGGGTTAAAGATTGTCTCAGAGTGTGGCACCATTACAAAGATCTACATATAACCTCCTCCCGGGGAGACAGATAAAAGTGGGTGAAGGGAGGCATCAGACTGTGTAAACTATGACAGAATAATAACTTATAAATTATCAAGTATTCATGAGGGAGGGGGAAGCAGGGAAGGAGGAGAAAAATGAGCTGATACCAAGGGCTCAAGTAGAAAGCAAATGTTTTGATAATGATGACGGAAACAAATATACAACTGTGCTTGACACAATGGATGGACTGTGATCAGAGTTGTACAAACCCCCCAATAAAATGATTTTTTAATTGTCTCAGGGCAATTGGTTCAGCCTCTGTGTTTCTAGAAAGCCTAGAGTCCATGAGAATATGAACGTCTGTTCATTATTCTCCTCCTCTTGCACAGTATTCTTCTGCAGAATCTCTGATTAAAGAGTTCTGTGGTAGTAGCCACATACCATCTGTGGTTAGCAGCTCAGAGCCCTCTGAGCTCCTCATCAACTTTTCTGCCATCGGGTCCACTGCGTTCACAGTGACCTTATAAGACAGAGCGGGTTTCCAAAACGGGAAACCGTCATGGGAGTTGAAAGCCTTCTCTGCCCCCCATGAAGAGCGTGGGGGTTAGGAACTGCAGCCCAATGGGAAACCCACTCCATTTGTCACCAGGCTCCTAGCGGATTCCACCAGCCTCCTCCCCTTTATGACTCTCTTCCTCTGTTGCTTTAGGCAATAGAGACCATTGGTCTTGTCTTGGATGCTCCTTAGACCCCAGGCCCCAATCAGTGAAGTAGGAGGTAGAAGAGAACCATTAAACACATCATTAGCCTTATTACCTGGGAGTCCTGTGGAAGCTCAAAACCAGCAAGAACCAGCGCCCTTGAGTCATTTGGTTGTAGGCTAACAAAGCTTCTTTTTATTGTTTTTAAGTCAATTCAACTTTTCACAAGTATACAACTTTTTTCTGGCATCATTTGCAGTAATTGGCTGTATAGTCAATGATATCCCCTCCCACTCACCCTGGAAACCGGTGGTAACTTTGCACCCTACGTGCGTGCTTTTTCTTATCTTTTAAACAAATGAGGTCTAACCATATTGGTCCTGTGTAGACATATTTCACTGGGCATAATGTCTCCAAACTCCATCCACACTGATAGATGCACCATACTTTGCCCCTTCTACTGGTGGAGGTGTACAGCCTGTCCCTGGGTGTACAAGAAGCCTAACATCTCTCTTAGAGACAAGCCACACTAGCCCTCTGAGGTTACGTCAACGTGCCCTCGCTTCAATGCGATTGATCCAACCCCTGCTCCTGACAGATGTGTCATCACTGTCATCTACACTTGCTGCGTTTGCAGCTTTTGAATCATTGGAAAGACTGCGAGCCTGTCCTTGCACTAAAACCCAACATTCAGTGCCATAGAGTCTCTGGACTCCCAAAGTCAGGCTAAATAAGAACCATATGCACCTGTTGCAGCTTACCTCCAGCGTGTCTTAAAGACACACTGCAGAGCAGGCCTTGTCCGTAACCCAGGACTACCTGTGTGCCATTGTAGCTATGACCACATTTTGTGTATCCTGCCACCTTTTGGGCAGTTCGGTTATTTGCACCTTTTGACTAGGGAGGTTCGGGTTGCAAGGAACAAGAGCGTGTGCACGTCAGTGTGTCCTGATTTGGACGTTGTCCCATTTTTCTTGGGTTTTTGTTTCTGCTTTTTTTCCCCCTCGTGCCACTCATGTTTTTGGTGTTTAATTTAAGGATCCATTGCCGATTATTACTTACCTTCTTTTCTTCTAAGAGTCCTATAGTTGGGTTATGTGCTATGGAGCCACTTCCAATCCCCACTAACCCTGCAGAACCTACGGCCTAAGCGGTTTAGGTTGTTACCTATGAGCGTACCGTACCTATGCCTTTGTTCTGGAAGTGAGGCTTCTATCAGCCAGGTCTCTCCTCCCACAGACTTTCTGGCACATTCCAGCTGTCAGCCATTCAGTTGGCAGCCAAGCGTCTGTACCGGAATGCCACCGGAGCATCATTTTATGGTCTGATATTTAGGTTGTTGGCCCATTTTGAGTTCACTGTTGTTTTTGATCTGAGGTAAGAGTCCAACTTTATTCTTCTGTGTGTGGAAAGCTAGTGGTCCCAGCATAATTTCATAAAGAGCCTTCATGTCTTTGTTAGCTTCCACTTTTCTGTAATAAGCAAGTCTCATAATTAACAAAATGGTAATAGGATATGTCAGTCTGGATGGATTAGAGAAACATGCAGAGACACCCATATGTGTATAAGAAAGAGCTTTATATTAAGAAAGCAGCCCAGGCCAATCCAGATCAGGTCCATAAGTCCGATATTAGCCAATATCTCTGATACCAATCTATAAAGAATCCTCTCTGGACTCAAAAAACACATGCAACGATGCCGAATACAGGAAGGTCACAGGCCAGCGGATGAAAAGTCTTATGGATCCAATGGCAGTGGAAGCATCTCAGCGCAGACAGTGGTGGCTCTGCCTCTATCAGTGCAGCGCCATGTGTCTTATCAACAAGAATGTCTTGCTGGGAGTGAGTGTTCGACCTCCAGCAAGCAATTTCTCTAGCCTCCAAGTGAGGTCAATCAAGCTGCAACCTGATTGACAGGCTAGACTCCTCCCCTTCACTCTCGGTTCTCTCAAATTGACAACAGATTATGTAATGACCACATGTTACTTGTCTTTTTTTAATCGGAGGAGGACTTGATGTTTGTCAGGAAAGTGGCAGCCTTCTGGAAATGCAGAAATCAAGGAGAAGTGAGATATGTTTAGTACACTGTCCCTTTGCCGTGGGGAACACAGAGGAAAGGGTTCATTAGTTCAGGGTGAAGGAAGGACTGGTCTTCTGAGAAAAGGATGAGAAAACAGATGGAGATAAGGAATCTGTTTCTGTCACAAAGCCAATTCAGGTCAACAGCTCGGGCCATGAAGGAAATTTTCAAAAAGTCACTATTGGAAGTGGGCTGGAATGTTGATGGAAGGGGGGAAAGATCACCAAGGGCACCAAAAAGTGACCCCAGCTAACTGTCATTGGACCACCAGATGCACACTTTACCCATACAGTCTTTCCTCTACCCCCACCTAAAATCAGACCAAGTTCCAAAAGTTTGTTTATAAATCAGTTTTTGCAACTCTGAAAGTTTTGGGTTTTTTCCCCATAGAAAAACTATGGCAGGGCTAAGCCCCGGTGGCATAGTGGTTGTGCGCGGGACGGCAGTCCACTGGGATGGAGGTTCAATTCCAGCAGTGGGGCTGGGCCTCCTACTCCCACCACCGGAGAGCAGTGATGCCCACAAAAAAAAAAAAAAACTATGGTAACCAGGGCGTTAGCCAGCCCACGAAAGCTAACAGTGTCCATCTGTCTTATGCACCTTTCCTCCCTAGGGCTTCCCATAATCTGTTTGATCTTGCTCATCTCTGCTTGTTTCCCTTTACACAACCCACTTGGACCCTCTCCTAAACCCACTGCCATCAAGTTGATTCTGGCTTCTAGCGACCCTGTAGGACAGCGTGGAACGGCGCCTTTAGATTTCCAAGGCTGTCAATCTTTACAGGAGCGGTAAGCTTCATCCTTTTCCCTCAGACTGGCTGGTGAGGTCGAACTGCTGACCTTGTGGTTAGCAGCCCAGGGTGTGATCAGCTCACTTCATCACCAGGGCTCTTACCAGACACTGACATCAAGTCCATCTTTACATGAGTAGAGAGCCTCATCCTTCTCCCCTGGAGCCGCCAGTGGGTGGTCTTGAACTACTGACCTTGTGGTTAGCAGCCCGATAATAATATTTCTATACACAGGTCTTCCCACTTCCGCCTCTTACGCCTACTACCATTCCGTGCCCACATTTCCCTCTTCGAAAATTGCTCTGCTTGGTCTGTAATGGCCTCTTCCTGTGGGGGAGCCTCAATATCCAGAACCTGAGTGAAGTTCAGCTAGTGGCATCGCCTAGCCTGGAGCCCTGGAGCGACAGCCCAGGTCAGGCAGCCGGGCCGACTTAATGCTAGTCAGCAGTGGCATATGAGCAGATACGGCCCATCAGAGTTTGAAGCCAAGAGACAGGGGGAAAAACCCCACCCCTTGTCAGCGTAGCTGTGGACAAGAGATGTCCAACCATTCCCGTCTGAAACTCAGGGCAAGTTGGTGGTTCAGGCCCACTTGTTCTTGTGAGTTTGTTTTGTTGTAGGGTGGCCTGGCTCTGTCCTGAAGTGGCAGCTAAATCAGTGACCTTCTGTCCTAGGTGGGAGGCCCTGGGTGGTGCTGGGCTCCATTGGCACGAGAACTCCACGGGCCCCTGAACACCACACCAACCATAGCAGAATCATTCTTCTTTCTGCACGGCCCCCTGAGCAGTGGGAAGCAGTCGACATAGGCTGACATCAGTGTTACAAAGTGCAGTATTGACGGACTCTGACTCAAACCCAAACAAACTCCTTCAGAGTTCCCTGCCCCCCAGCCCCAGCCCCCTCCCCGCCCCCCCATCAGACCTGCTCTGGTCTGGTCTACCGCAGCATAGTGCCAGCAGTCTCCAACTTCTGTTCTCAACGGATTAAAAAAGTATTTGTGGGCTAGCATGAGAACCGCCTGCGTAATCAGATGAAAAACATCTTTCCATGGGAAACGAGCCTGGTCGCTCCAGAAACAAGCTGCTTCTCCCCACTGTGGTCCTGGTAGCCAGTAGACTTCCGGAACAGTAGGAACTGAGGGAGCCTCGGAAGCGGGCTCACATCCTCATGGGCTCGGGCCCAGGAGAGGCCACAAGAAGGAGGGACGGGGAATACAGACAGGTACAAGGACCCAGATTTGTGTTAGAGATGGCATGCTCTCAAAAGTCGCAAAGCTGGGCGTGTTTCACTAACCCCGCAGGCTCTCTGACCCCTCCGTGCAAGAGTTTCATGTTAGTGGCCTGCAGAATGTGGCACTAAAGCCGGGCGACTGAGGGGGATTTTGAACCCAGCCAGAGAACTAGGAGGCTTCGGAAAGTTTGTGGGGAAATTCCCTTGTTTTTTCATCCCATTTTCCCACAAACTCTTTGAAGGCCCTGGTCATTATTAAGCTCTCTGAGGGTTTACCTTGCGCAGAGCCTGGCTTTCCAGGGATTCTAGCTGCGAGCAAGAGCAGCCAGCCCCAAACTTGGCATCACCTTGGAGCAGTGGTTCTCTCCCTTCCTCATGCTACGACCCTTCCATACAGTTCCTTATGTGGTGGTGACCTCAGCCCCCGCCCCCTGCAAACCAAAAATTATTTTCATTGCTACTTCAGAACTGTCATTTTGCTACTGTTAGGAATAAGGAGACCCCTGGGAAAGAGGCGTTCGACCCCCAAACAGGTGGTGAACCACAGGTTGAGAACTGCTGCCTTTGAAGAACTTGGGGTTCATTTTAAACATGTTGTTACTGGACTCCTGCTCCGATTGCTCTGGCCCTTAACTGGTCTGGGGTGGGCCTGTGTATGGGGGGGGGGGGGGGGTGCCAGGGGCAGGGGTTGCTTTAAAGTGCCGTGGTAATTCTAATATGCAGACTGTGACATCCACTTTTCTAGAGCAGTGGTTCTCAAACTTTTGTACGCAGGACAGTTCCTTGGAAGGCTTGTGAAACAACGCTCCTGGCCCGATTCTGAGGGACTCTGAGCCTGAAGGTTTGAGTGGGAGCCTGGGAATTTGCACTGCTAGGAACATCCCAGCTGGAGGATGTGCTGTTCCTCTCCATAAGTCTGGGGCACGGTGGGTACTCGGCAGCTGTCAATTGGCTGCGTGCCCCTCAAACTTGTTGATATGAACTGCCTGTGTGTGCCCCTTTACGAATACTGGCTGGGATTCGGGGTGGATGGAACCCAGGGGTCTGAGCAGGCCCCAGATGATGGTGACTACACCTGAGAAGAACAAGGTCTTCCTTCGAGTGTGACCAGATGAATTCCATCGCGTTTCCAGATGCCTGTGGTCTTCCCAGGGCTGTCCGTGATTCCTACTCTACGAGACCCGAACCCACGCCTTCTTTTCTCCTGCCCTGTTTTAGAAGCCTATTGGAATGCAAGTGGGGTGGGGGGGTGGGGAATGACATTATTATAAAAGAACATAACCATTGTAACCATTTTCATAGTCAATGTCAAAAAATGCAAAATTACCATGAAGGCTACTAGAAGGTAGCAACTAGAAGATGCAATCAATGACCAAGGACTCTTTAAATATACGCCTTTATTTTAGAGCATTTGACTTGTTAGAAAAGTTGCGAAGCTAATGTGTAGGATTTCCCCGTGCCTCTCATCCAGCCCCCCTGAATGGAAGCAGGCTAGATCACCTTGTCAGAACTAGGAGGGTAGCATTGCTGCAGCGTTCTTAACCAACCCAAACCAACATGCAGCTTCCACCCTCGCGCCGGCTCATGCCCGTTTCCTGTTCCGGTTTCCGGTCCAGGGTACCACGTTGCTCTGACTTGCCTTAACCCCTGTGTGCCACTCTTCCGGCAGTTTGTGCCATCTCGCGTTTTTATGACCTGGCAGCTTTGGGCTCAGGTGCCCTGGTGGCGTGGCGTGGCGTGGATGAGTAAGTGTTGGACCGTGAGCCACAAGGTCTGCGGTTCAAGCCCATAGCTACTCCATGAGAGGAAGTTAAGACTGCCCGCCCCAGAAATACTCACAGCCGCAAAAACCCAAGATAGGGCCCCTGTGAGTCAGAATTGATCGGCTGGCAGTGGGCGGCTCCAATGGAGGGTACGTGATGCCCACGTGACTTGTGACTAATGAGGGCCACTTAGTTAAGATATATATGTTACTTTTTTTCCTTTTTCATAATCGCCGTTTTCCTGCTCCTTCATTTTTATGTCAGTTCATACTACTGCCCGACGTGAATCCAGACCACAGGTTCGTTCTTACCATCCATCCCTGCAATTGAACTTACTTTCGCTTGATAGTGAGAAGCCAGGCTCTCAGTACCTATCAGTTAGATACAGATTCGCTGCACCCCAGGATACAGCGAAGGAGCCCCGGTGGCACACCTGCTAGCCAAAAAGTTGATGGTTCTCCCCAGGAGGAAGATGTGGCCGACTGCTGGCACAAAAACTAGAAATCAACAGAGAATCTCCCCTACAGGGCAGGTGTGCACCAGCCTGTGGGGGGCAGTGGGTAGGAACGGGCTTTACCTTCTGACAGAAACAAATTGGCTGACAACATTTATTTATATTCCTTTTTACGGTATTCAGTCGCAATAATGTCTCCCAAAGTCGGCTAAATCAGCATCTCTTTTTAGCCACCTTGAAGGTAATACTCAGAGGCTGTAGCATCCATTTGTAACACCGTAAGATACGTTTGTTCCAATCTGTCTGCGATCTAGGGTCTCGCTGCATCATAGTTGATACTTTCAAACTTTGATACATTGTGATGTGCAGTTTGAGGATCTTGACAAATGCCATTTTTAAAGTAGATCATTGAGAACATCACAACTAGCCACGAATATACTTGTAATACACCGGACAACTACTTTGGCACTTGACCACAAAGCTCCCAAGGTCCCTCAATCCTCCAGAACTCACTGACCTCTCACTGTCTCCACTCACTGGTTCCTAGGAGGGGTTTAAATGGTCTGGAGAACACATCTCTCCTCTCAGCATCATTTGGTAGGAAAAGGTTTTGAGCCATTCAGGAAGAAATGACTAGGGGAAGAAGCCAGTTGTTCAAACCAGCCCCATCCCACGACAGCCTCCTGGCAGCAGGAGTACCTCCAAGACACTGAGTTTTCAAGTTGAGGGTCCCTAGACCAGCGAGCAAGAAGCCCCGGTGGGGCTGTGGGTTAACATTGGCCTGCGAACCACCAGGTTGGCAGTTCAAGTCCACTGGTGACTCTGTGAAAGATCGCAAGCCTCCCAAACCCTCCGTAGGGTTGCCTTGAGTGGGAAAAGGATGGTAAGTTACACATTGGGAAGTTCAAACCCACCAGCTGCTCCCCTGGGAGGAGAAGAGGCGTTCTGCTTCCCAGAGGATTTACAGCCTTGGAAGCCCACCGGGGCAGTCCTGCTCCGCCCTCCAGGGCTGGCATGAGCCGGAATGGACTCCGCGGCAGTGAGTTTGAATACGAGGCAGAATCAACTGGTTGGCAGTGAGTGGGTGAGACTAACGAGCTGTACCACCAGGGAAACTGGTAAGCTATAAATGCAGCCCCGTCCCCCTCAACACCCCCCGGCCTAACTGCAGAGTCGGAAACGGTGGGAATCAGTGTCGTGACAAGTTCTTCAGGAGCTTCAGATGCACACTAAAGCTTGAGCTCTTTTTCAAACCACTCTTAATTGGGCTTTAGGTGGGGGTTTACCCCCTCATTTTGGTATTCAGGAGTCCAATCACTTCTCCACCCGCCTAATAAGTTTGAGCTGCTCCTCAGATGAACTAGCCAGTTGCCAGTGGGTGCTGCAAAGGCAGCTGGGAAGCTTCCCTGACTTCCTGTGAGGGCCCTGGGGAGGAGAGCTCGTCAGCCAGGGGCCGCCTGGAAGGGCAGCCAAAGGGCTGGAGGGCATGTTCTCTTTGTGTTTGTTTTTTATTGTAATCCACTAGAAGATGGGAAATTTCTGGCTTGGTTGTCTTGGTGGGACATTTTTCTATCTCCTATTTTTTTAGTGATAATCATTTTTGCTGCTGTCGTTTCAGCACCTAACAGCAACAACATTTGTCTCTTTCAATGAGTGCTGACACTGTAGAGAGGGAAACATGGTGGGCATCCTGTGTGGATCGCAGTAAAAAAGTGTGGGAGCTGTGTCACCTTCTAGGCAGCCTCGGAGAGGCCTTTCCGTTTCTACGCCCCACCCTCCCCACCCAGTCCTACTTTCTGCCCGTTATTTACTCCACTGGCCTCCCCTAAGGGGTCGCTGGGACCACTTTGGGGCCATCTGCATAGCTACCGTCCTCGCGTTCTTCAAAAGTGACTTTCCTGACACTTTACACACACACCCTATTCCAAATATACTTCCTATCCCCTGTGTTCATTTTTTCCCTTCTCTGGCATATTTTGCATACTGTTTATATAGAGAAACACGGATGTTTATTTGTTATATACTGCCCAGAAAAAAAGTTTGGCACACAGTAAGTCCTCAGTATTTATTGAAAGAAAGAATGAATGAACATCTCCAAACCTGATTGTGAGTGGGTGGCTGGGAACTGAGAGGCAACTTCCTTTTACTCTTATCACTGCCTGTCTGGTTCGGAGGCACAGGGAAAGGGAGCTAAGCTGAGGCTCTCATTACCGTGTGGCTGCTTTATCTACTAGTGTTTAGACCATGGGTCCTTCCAGCTGGCTGCCACTTAGCCTGTTCCTTTCTTTCCCAGTGCCTGCCAAATTGGGGGTGAGATATATGGCCTTGTAGGTCACCTTGGGTGGTGGGGTAGGAGTGGCGGCTCTCAAAGAATAACACTGTGTAAGGACGTGTTAGAAAGGTCTCCATTTCAGAATTACTGATTCAGAACTTCAGGGACTGAGGGTAGGGTGGGGAGGTGGGGATAGTGATTGTGTTTGAACAGCCCATTTTGGTAGTTTAGCTCTAAGGCTCCCTGGTGGTGCAGTGGGTCATTGGGCTGGTAACCAAAAGGTCAATTATTCCAACCCACTGACCACTTCACCAGGGAGGAAGCTGGGACAGTCTGCTCCCATGCAGATTTGGAGCTCGGGGAGCTGCAGGAGCAATTCTGCACTGCCCTCTCGAGTCTCTGGAAGTCAGGATGAGCTCGTGGCAGTGAGTTTGATTCCATTTCTTTATTTAATTTAGGTAATGCTGAATCGCCCTACAGTTTGGGAACCACAGCATTCGAGGCTTTTGTCTTAATCTTGAAGCTATGTCAAAGTACTAGGAAGCTTCATAATACTCACCAAGCCCTGGGTGCAGTGAGTATGGAGGGACACCTTCCAATTCTATTTCCAGGAAAACTCCAAATGTAAAGAAAACACCTGGAAAATGTTGAATTGGCACATAATGTGTTATGTGTACAACTACAAAAAAAAGTTTAAAGAAGCAAAATTAAGACATCCCCCCCCCAAATAGAATTTGCCACAAGCCTACCCTCCAAGAAATATTAAAGGAAATCTTTCATGCTGAAATGAAGGACATTAACTCATTCCAATGAAGAGTAAGGGGCATTGGTAAAGGTTGACGATGGAGGTAAACAACAGTATAAATGTTACTTGTATTTTTTGTCTTGTTTTGATCTCAAAGACAACTGCATAAATCAATTCCAAAACTGCTGATAGACTCATAATATATAAAAATATAGAGGCTGAGCCCCAGGGGTGTAGTGGTTCAGTGCGGGACTGCGGCCCATTGACTTGGCAGTTTAAATCCAGCAGCAGCTCTCCAGGAGCAAGGCTGGGCCTCCCACTCCCACCACAGGGCAGTGGTGCCCCCCCCCCCAAAAAAAAGAAGTAAATAGACCTGGATTAGAGGATACATTGTAAAATAATAAAATCACATTTTAAAAAAATGTAATCAGGCTCATAATATATGAAGCTGTCATTATTGTGTCAATACTATAACAAAAGTGGAGAACAGGAATTGAGCTACATAAGAGCCAAGTTTGGATATGAATTTTGAATGAAATTAGTATTACTCTGAACCACATAGCTACAGGGTCACTCCAAGTTCAAATGGGCTCCATGGCCGGGAGGGTGGTTTGGGCTTGGAGACGGCCATAAAGTATAAGAGGCTCATTGTAATCCCCAGCACAGCCACTGAGGAAATGGCTTGCAAAGATAAGATCAGGGGGCTGAGCCCCGGTGGCGTAGTGGTTGTGCGCGGGACTGCGGCCCACTGGGATGGAGGTTCAGTTCCAGCAGTGGGGCTGGGGCTCCTACTCCCACCACCGGACAGCAGTGATGCCCAAAAAAAAAAAAAAAAAGATAAGATCAGGAAAACGGGGACATCATGACTGAATAAAGGGGATTTTAAGAGAATACTAGAAATAATTGTATGTTTTAAAAAGTCGTTGAAATAGATTAGCTTCTAAGACTAAAATCACTGAACACGAGTCAGGGGGCAAAAATGGAATAAGTTCTGTAACAACTTAAGAAATAGAATTGGGGATTTTACAGCTTTCTGCAAAGAAAGATCTCGGGCAAGAAGACTTCAGTAGTGAACTCTCCCTGTGGCCATGAAGCCAATCCCAACTCCCGGACCCTGCAGGACAGAGCGGCTCTCACTGGCAGTGTTGTTCAGGAAGGCCGACTGCCCCAGGGTGGGTTTAAACTGCCAACCTTTCAGTCGGCGAAGTGCTTACCCACTGCAGTGCCAGGGCACCTTGGTGAATTCTAGCAGGCATTTAAAGAATGCACACACATCCCACAAATAGCAGAGGAGCGGTTCCTTCCCAACTCATTTTACAAGGGCTTGCCGTGCAGCTTCAACTGTCTCTCTGGTCCCACTGCTGTCTTTCCTCTGTCTCTACGCTGATGCAGGGAGCATACACATTGAGAGCCCTGCCAGCGTGGTGGTTACTCGTGGGGCTGCTAACTGCAGGGGCAGCCATTTGAAACCACCAGCTGCCCCTTGGGGGACAAACAAGGCTTCCTGCTTCCGGGACGAGGTACATTAGAACCCACAGGGGCGATCCTGGCTTGCGCTGCAGGGCTGCTGTCAGTAAAAATCAACTGGATGGCATCAGGTAGCTGCACCCACAGGAGAGTCCCTGGGTGGGACAAATGCCAGAAGTGGTTGGCTGCTAGCCAAACTGTTGGAGCGCCAAGCTGACTCAGAACTGCCTTGGAAGAAAGGCCTACCTACTCTAAAAAAAGCAGCCCCTGAAAACTCTAAGACTGTCTCCAAGAGACGTGAAGGCAGGCATGCAGAGGAAGACATACAGCACTTTTCACAATAAACCAAAGATGGAAGCAAATGCCCATGGGTGAATGAGTAAACAAAATATGGTGTCTACACGTGTTTACAGCAAAGTCCTAGTACATGCTAAAACATGGGCGAACCTTGAAAACATCATGCTGAGCAAAATAGGTCAGTCCTAAAAGGGCAGCTATTGCATGGTGTCCGACATCAGAAGAGCAAACACAGAAGCCAGTGATTACTATCGGACCCAGGGGCAGGAGGGGATTGGAGAGGAGAGCATCTGCTTCGAAGGCATCCAGCTATATTCCGATAGTGGAAGAAGGTGAGGAAGGATAGCGAGGATGGTGGCGTGACTTAAAGAACGTGACCAGCATTACAGCGTACATGGGGGTATTGTTCAGCGCTGTCATAAACTAGCCTGCGGAGTTCCACTCCGACACCCATTCAGGGTCACCGTGAGCTCGATTCAACTCCAGGGCAAGCGGCACTTCTACTCTGACCTCCCTGATGACTGGTCAGCCCGTCAAGAGGCTGTTTCCAATCGTTCACAGGCACCAGGTGTTAGCATGTCAGCACATCCACCTAGACTTTTGGAAGAACCCAGTTCAGTCCATAGCAGCCATGTCTGGTTAATTGTTGAAGCTGGGTAATGGCGTGTATATAACATTTCCCATTTAAAATGGTGTGTGTGTCTGTGTGTGTGTGTGTGTGTTTAATGACTCCCTGAAGATATGTGACTCGTATGAAGTGAGGCTCTCTAGAAGCCCCTTTTGGCTGCCTATTGCAGCCCACTACCAAGATTTTGCCAGAATAGTATTGGCAATTTAGCAACTTGGTTGATGACTTTGTAGAGGTTGCTAATCTGCATTCCCCGCCCCTGGAGTCACAATACGTAACACTGCTACCAGAACTGGGAATGTAGGACACCAGAGAAAATTATTTATGTAAAGCTTAAAGCGAAAAAAACATAAAGCTGCTTAACACTAATGGCAATAGGGGGAAGTGGGATGGTGGAAGGGTGGTCCATCACAATGATCAACATGTAACCCACCCCATCCCCTACCAGGGGGAGAAACAACAGGAATGTGAGTGAAGTGAGACAGTGGTCAGTGTAAGGTATAAAAATAACTAAATTATCAAGGGGTCACAAGGGTGGGAGGGTGGGGAAAGGAGGAAGGGAAAAATTGAGCTTAGATCAAGGAGAAAGAAAATGCTTGACACAATGGATTGTTATAAGAGTGGTAAGAGCCCCCAGAAAAATTATTTTTTAAAAAAACAAAGATGATAAAAGGTCAATGTTGTAAAGCATTTTATTTCCTAACCAGCAAAACATGCATATTTTAAAATAAAACCTAGCATAGCACCTTAAATATGTTACACTTTGCCGGACAAGAACAATTCAGTAACTTGTGAATTAAAGAGCAAGGTTATTAAAGAGAAAGAGAAAAACAAAGTAGGAAAAGAAGAAAGACCTGCTCAGGTTGAGAGAGACCAAGTCCTATGCAGGGGCCCTCCCCAGAGAGTGGCTGAAGACCCTGACAGTTTACAGGCTTGGGTTTTTATTGGGCTGAATAAACAAACTTATCTTGGCAGCTACACAAGCAAGAAGCAGTTACAGAAGCAGAATTCTGCAATTAGCCTTAACATCTGGACTTGACCCAGAACACACAGCATATGGGACGATTTGACACTTTACAGATTAGGATTGAGACATTCAAGGGCAGGCAAGGACTGGCGCTCAGAAATATCCCAGTCCTATGACAGATACTGGTTGAGACAATCAAGGCCAGGCAGTTACTGGAACTCAGAAACATCCTAGTTCTAAAATGGTTCCTGTGTGGCTAATAGTTTAGCCGTCTGCAACAAATATAAGTACCTTAAAAACAGTAGTATATATATTTGGGGGGGGGGGGCAATCACTGCCTCTGGTGGTCATGGGCGCTACCCAGTACCGCTCCTGAGAGCGGCCGCTGGACTTATACCTCCAAGCCCGCATATACGGGCTGCAGTCCCGCATTCAACCACTTGTGCCACCAGGGCTCGGCCCAGGAGTATATTTTTAAATGAGTTAACCTTTATAAATGCATAGTCTTAAGCATTTCTTACTTGGAGGATTTTCTCTAAAGCATTTTTCTCCTTTTTCTAGGGAGTTGTTTTAGGTTACGTGAAAGCAGTATTTCCTCATCCCTAAGGCTCACCAGAACCACTACTCTGACGAGAATAAATGGATTTAGCACCAAACCACAGGATGGTCCAAAAGCTTCATCCCGTAAGTTCTTCCAGTTATGGTTGAGGAACCTCCCAAAGACAGGACGTCCTGGAATCAAAAGACCCTCAGGAGAGGTAGTGATGGGGCCTCCTACATCATACCCACCGTTCCGGGCAGGCCCCGAGTGGTGTCTCACCTGCCAGTGAGTGAGCTCTAGGGTGGCAGGGTTCTTGTCATTGTCCTCATTTGTCTTTTCCCTAGCTCTCTTACTCCAGGGTTGGACTGGGGTATTTTATGGCAACATGCAAAAACCAAATTCACTGCCATCAAGTCAGTTCTGACTCATCGGCTCCCTAAGACAGAGTAGAACTGCATGTGGCTTCCTGAGCAGGTAACGATAGCAGCGGTTCTCCACCTTCCTAGTGCCGCGCCCCTCTCATATAGTTCCTCATGTGGGGTGACCCCCAACCACAACATGATTTTAGCTGCTACTTCATCACTGTCATGTTGCTCCTGTTGTGAAGCATAATGTAAATATCTGATATATGCAGGATGTATTAGGCCACCCCAGGGAAAGGGTCGTTTGGCCCCCACGGGAGTCATGACCCACAGGTCGAGAACCGCTGCTTTACGAAAATGGGAAGCCTTATCCTGAGGAGCAGCGGGAGAGGGTCCACTGGTGACCTTTTGGTTTGCAGCCAGCTCAGAACTCACTACACCCCCAGGGGAGAGCAAAGTCAAGCATTGATGTCTGCATAAGATCTAACCCGGGCTCCGCTCCAGCGTTCAGCGCTGACCCCACCTAACCCCGTTCTTACCCTCTTCCCACCCCGTAGTCTCCACTCTGGGGGCAAAGGGCATACTAGAGAATAAGCTGTGGGCGCTGCTGCCCCGCTGCTGTTCAGAGGAGTTGCTGGGACCAGGCAGGGCTCAAGAGTAAGGAAGGAAGAAGAACCATTTCCTGTGGTCCATAAGGAGGCCTTTTCCAAGCCCGTCTCCCCCAAACACATGTCAGACCTCGGATACCGCTTGCAACTAACGGTAAATGATTGTTAGCACATTAAGGACCAGATATTTTCTTACCAACTTACCCAAGTGTTTCGACTGCTAATTTTGTTAGTTGTTTTTTTGTGTGTTTTTTTTTGCATTAAACCATAAGTGGAGGTTTTTTGCATTAAACCATAAACACGAGTAAATGGGGGGATCCATCTGCAATGTGCTAAGTTAGCTCCCTGAAGGCACCAGCCATCCAGAGCAATCAGACACTAGTGTTTATCTCACTCCCTCCTGTTAAGGGCCGTGAATTGCTTGCCCTAGAGAGCTTAGAATAAATCAACTCTCCAGCTCAAGGACAATTAAGGTCATGCTCCATCTAGAATCTGCCCTTCTTGTACCATGTGTACCCCTAATCC
Source organism: Nesogale talazaci (assembly GCA_004026705.1). Lineage (NCBI taxonomy): Eukaryota > Metazoa > Chordata > Mammalia > Afrosoricida > Tenrecidae > Nesogale > Nesogale talazaci. The sequence goes on from PVJH01015928.1 coordinate 48,065, forward strand.
CTCCTCTTCCTAGTGTGCGTACAGCTAGATCATCCCCCTCCGGCCGCTGTACTGCCTGCGGTACAGCCCCTTCCTGTGACGCAGGTCATTTCCTGTAATCAGGGGGCTTGCACACCCCTCCCCCCCCCCAAGTATATATAAGCCTTGGTTATAAATAAATCCTCCTCCCTCACTCTTCTGGAGTCTCCGATGCCCACATGGACCACCAAGCTGGGCTGAGGTGAGCATGCTACCATGCAATGTCTGACTCCTTTATTGTACTCTCTCCGATTTCTCTTATCCTCCATGACTTTACTGTCATCTTTATATATTATAGCCGCACAATTGTGCCTCCCAGACCTGTGATTATTTGTTCGGGGCTGGCTGCCCTGACCATTTCCAGAGAATAGTTATCAAGAGCTTAACAATGCTCATGCTCTTTAACCTGGTATTTCACACTAGTGGTTGTAACTCCAAATGTAAAAGAGCTTTTGAGCTTAAAGTTGTTCTGTTACTAATACATATTTCTGTATAATGAGAAAACTGGAAGCGCAGGTGTGTGCCGTCTAATGCCATGTGGATAACGTCTGACCGCATGTATGCCCAGGGCCTCACAAGCTTTTTTGTTTGCTTGCTTTCTTAAGGGTAAAGCAGTTCTTTTGCTTCCAAATGTCCAATAGTTGTGAAATCATGTCTAAATTCCTTCTACCCTGCAGAGTCTTTTATAATCTGTCTTATCATCTTTCTCTTACCATCACTTGCGGAAGAAGACATTCCAGGAAGTTCTAGTCAAAGAAAGCTGTAAATAGCTTGACGGGTCTTGATGTTTCTGTTTCAATGGCCTAAAAGCTCACACAGCATGATTGTATCCCTAAATTTAAGAGTCATAACCTCAAACAGTGAGATTTCTGACTGCTTTTCCTCACAGACTCCTACAACCACGGGGTGCCATTACACAAGCCTACGGACTGGGAGAGGAAGATCCTGATCTGGTCGGGCCGCTTCAAAAAGGAAGAGGAGATCCCCGAGACTATCTCGTGAGTGCTCCCCTGAGGACTGCAGGCAGCTTTAGCTTCTCATTTCTCTGTTGGAAAGGGCCCCGGGGCAGTAAATGGTTTGAGCTCAACTGCTAACCTAAGGTTGGCAGTTCAAATCCCACCAGTAGAAAGGCCTGGTGATCAGTTTGCGGAGCCATCAGCCAACAGCCATGGCGCAGTTCTCTTCTGTGACCCATAGGGGTGGCCACGAGTCTGACCGACCTGACAGCTGCCCACGTGGCTGGCGTTTGGGTTTGAGCTGTTGTAGAGGAAAAGCAGCCCCTCGGAGTTCTGCCTTCTGAAAGCCTTTCAAACAGACTTAGACAACAATGTTTAAAATTTCTGTAGATGTTTCCTCTTTAAGGAGCCCCGCTGGCTTAGTGATTACGCTTTGGGCTGGTAAGCCACAAGGTCAAAAGTATACCAACTGTTCCATGAAGGAGAGAGGATACTTTCTACTCCTATAAAGAGGGGTAGTCTCAGAAACCATCGGGACAGTGCGTCCTATCAGCAGGGGTCCTCAAACTTTTTAAACAGGGGGCCAGTTCACTGTCCTTCAGACCATTGGAGGGCCAGACTGTAGTTTAAAAAAATTACCAAAACCATGAGCAAATTCATTGCGGGTCCGGAATGAGTCAGCTGCTTAGCAGGAAAGGCAGCAGTGGCAAAAACACATGGCAGACTGGATAAATGTCCTTAGCGGGTCACATGTGGCCCGCGGGCCTTAGTTTGAGAACCCCTGCTGTAGGGTCACTATGCGTCAGTCTCAACTCCGTAGCAGTGAGTGAGTGAGTTTGCTCTTAGGCAAGTAAGTACCTAGAATAAAAACAGTACTAGCCGAAAGAGCCCCCACTAAAATGATTAAATAAAACAAAACAGTCCTAGAGAATCCATGTCATAGCTCTGACATGGCAGGTACTGAAGGGTGAGGAGCAGCCAGGTACTCGGAAGTCCACTGAGGATTGAATTGCTCTCCCCCTGCAGAAATGTGATTTGGCAGCGAGGCTCACTTTTCACATCGGCTTTTAATCTGGGTAAGTGAATTAGATACCAGGGGCCCAAACTATTGTCTACTTTTGGCCTCAGACATATTTAAGGGCAGCACATTCTTTTAAAGGGACCAGGAGTGTCCTTATGCATGCTCACTAAGTCCAGTTCTGACTGGGACTTAAGGGAGTTTTCAACTTGCAGACAGTACGTACAGGATTCCCCAACCTCAGCACTCTTGAGAGTGTGGATTGGGTCCTTCTTGGCTGTGCCCTGGAGAGTATTTAGCAGCTCCCCGCTTCTACCTGCTAGATGCCACTCTGCCCAGTCAGGACAGTCAGAGTCTCCAAACACCGCCTGCAGAGGGTGAGAACAGCTGCTTCAGCCTGCTGCCAGCCCGGCTGGGATTGGTTGTCATCCTGGCTAGGAGAGAGGCAGAGAGAGTGGCCATATCCCCTGTGAGGCACCATCGTGGTCATAAACAGGCAGCAAGAAACTCTCCTAGACCCTCTGGCTACCAGTATCACGTTGTGTGTGAAAAATATCTGGGTTCCCACGGGGTGTCTTTTCCTGGAAGATAGGTAGCATTTGCTTCCTGTTTATAACATCTTTCCTACCCTATAGTGTATTCTTCCCCCAGGGATCCTGGTCTGCTTAGCTGTACTGAACATGCACTTTCCTGGCGAGTAAGAGCACACAGGACACAAGGAGGGCACCAGTTTTTGCCTGTACCCTTGCCTCTTCCTGAATATCCCAGCTGGTACCTCCCCAGAGTCCTCATGAGTACTGCATGGACTGGCCGAGTGAACCTTCCTCTTTCTCTCCCAGAATTCTCAGACCCAAGCATTGCCCAGTGAGTCATCTGGAAGGCCGGCTGCTCTGCCAGGGCCCCTCCGCTGAAGGGCTGCATCTGCCCCAGGTCCCTCTGCTGGAGGGTTATTCCACCCCGCACCCCTCTGCTGCCTGGTCTGCATTCTCATTGCCCCGTGGAACCTGGAGAATACCCTCACTACCTTATTTAAATGCATCTTACCTTGTTAATGCTCTATCAAATGGAAAATGTATCACTTTTCATTAGGATCACAGCACTTCAATGAGGAAAAGCCATTGACCTAAAATACTGTCACTGTGTGACTGGTTAGTTATAGAATCTGAAGTGCTCCTCGATGAGCAAGCCACTGACCTTCACAGTTGTTCCCGTGCCACCGCACGGGCCCAGCTCCATGCCAGTCCTGTCCACCCTGCTGACTCTCTTACAGCACAGAGCAGATACTGTTCAAGTCCCCTTCCTTCCTCAACCCAGTGCCCCAGACCCTCTTCCCCCTCCCCTCCTCCCCCCAAAGTAGCCTGTGGTCAATGTGGGCAAAGAAAGAAAATGAAAGCCCTCGATCCCTTTGACCTAAAGAGAATCATTTGTCTAGAGCCCCTTGGAGACTCCGTTGTCTGGCCAACACCCAGGCGCCAGAACCGTGGCCAACTCAGAAATGGCCTCTCACCTGTCTGCAGCGGCACCAAGTTGGCGTGGCCTCTTCCAGCAATTCCTGGGCGCACCCCTGAGCCTGGACACCGAGTGCTGCCCCAGCCCTCAGCGTAGCATCTCCAGAAGCCCATTACAGCAACACTTGAAGCCCCTGCCAAAAAGCATGATCTCCTTATCGCCCAGTTCTAGCCAAACATTAGTCCGGCTAAACATAAGGAAAAGGTGAAGTTTCTTTCTTTCTATTGTCCCAGGTGTTTTGAAGATCTACTCATTCAAGGCTCAGAACAAGAAGGCAGGCCTGTAGAGTACATAGGAGGACCCCTGCTCCCCCAGACGACCCCCCACCTCACCGCCATAATTGTTTTCTTTCTGCAAAGGCTGAAGCTCATTGCAGCA
>PVJH01015929.1:0-51950 GCA_004026705.1 Nesogale talazaci
AAAAAAAATTGTGGTGATGACTATACAACTTTTTTTTTTAAATAAAGCATTGTTATGGGGGCTCATACAACATTCACCCATCCATTGTGTCACGCATTTGTTCATCTGTTGCCATTATCATTCTCAAAACATTTTCTTTCTACTTGAGTCCTTGCTATCAGCTCTTCATTCCCCGCTCCCTCCCTCATGAACCCTTGATAATTTATAAATTATTTTTTTCATGTCTTACACTGACCAATGTCTCCCTTCACCACTTTTCTGTTGTTCATCCCTCAGGGAGGAAGTTACATGTAGATCATTGTGGTCGGTTCCCCTTTTCTCCCCCTACCTTCCTCTTACCTTCCTGCTATGGCTACTCTCATTATTGGTCCTGAGGGGTTTATGTGTCCTGGACTCTGTGGGTTTCCAGCTCTGATCTATACCAGTGTACATGCTCTGGTCTAGCCAGATTTGTAAGGTAAAATTAGGGTCATGATAGCAGAGGGTGGGGAGTGGGGAGTAAGCATGAAAGAACTGGAGGAGAAACAACTCTTCTTAGTATGATTGAACTATTAAATTGTATGATACATAACTTATCTGCCAATAAAAAGATAAAACAAATTTCCCAACATACCAGTGGCAAACCGCTTCTTTACTAAGGAAAGCCTATAGCCAGTGCCCACAAGTTCAATATCAACTCCTGAGAGGGTACTTCCCTCACTGATAAACTGCACTGCCAGCGTGGTGGGTTTACTGGGTCCTTCCGAAAGGTCAAATTTTGCTCTGAGCGATCCTGAACCTACAAGAAACAACATAGAGAATTAGAGAAAGGCGAATTATCTCTCATACCAAATGAAATTATTGAGCAATCATTCATGTAAGCTAAACAACATCAAATTCACCAAACTTATGAGTCATGGGAAATGAGTCATTGTCCTGTTTTCCAGTCAAGTTTTAGTCTGTGAATGAGAATAAGCTTTCAGTGAGCAAATCATTGTAAATCCATGCTTCTCTCTGGTTTGTACACATCTTCAGAGGAGCTTACTGCTGAAAAAGGCTTGTGCAACAAACACACAAGGGGGCTTCAAAAAGTTCATGAAGACACACATATGAAAGATGACAAAAATGTTTCCATGACCTTTGTGAAGCCTCAGGTCTCAAAGTGAGCCCAAAGAAGCAAGTATCCCAGGGGAGCTCAGAATGCAGCAGGAGCACTTGGAGAGACAAAGGTGGGATCCAAGCGTGAGAAGAAACTGAGTGCAGGGCACCTGGAGCATGCAGGAGGAGAGGAAAAGAATGAAAAGCAGCTAACATTAGTATTTTCTAGTCATTTTTCTTTTACAAAGAAAACCTTTCTGAGGGGGTTTCTTTCCTTCTAATAAGCCCTTTATTCACATACCTTAGTCTACAAAAGTAGTAAGTCACTAATTACCATGAGTGAATGCGACAAAAGATGTAAAGGGGCTTTGAGGGCTGTGGGCATGCAAGCACACCTGTCTCTGCCCAAACTGACAGACAGTGATGGTAACTAAAGGGACTGACATGGGTTACCTGCAAAAGCACAATGAGGTTGGACAACTGCATGAGAAGCCAACCCAAAAGGCTGGAGAACCAGTACCAGTGTAAGGAGAGGGGCAGAAGACGAGACCAGAGTGGTAACAAGAACCAAGCTCTAGTCATTTTACATGTCCCATCGAGAAATGAGTCCTGCATGAGTGGAGAACCACCCAAGAAAAGGAAGAGAAGACCAGCCAGCCTTGTGTGTTACCAGCAAGAACGGCAGGAGCCCAACTGAAGGTCAGTAAGAGCCTATCGCCCAAGGTGCCGGAACAGTCATCCTGGAACTGGGCACTTGAAGATGATGAGTTGGAATCAAGAGGTGAGAAAGGAGCCTAAGAGGGTTTCTCAGGTTTTTGGGTGGGGCAAGTGGATAGAAACCAAACCAAACTTATTGTCACCGAGGCCGTGTCAACTCACAGTGTCCCTACAGGGCGGGCTAAGGCTGTCCTGTGAGTTTCCAAGGCCGCCACTGTTTATGGGAGTAGAAAGCCTCGTCTTTCTCCTGAGGAGTGCATGGGGGTTAGAGCTCAAATCTGTGGGTTGCAACCCAGTGCGTTACCACGAGAGGACCAGGACTCCAAGTGGCTAGACGTTCTGGGTAAAAGGATGTTCTGTGACTCCCTGAAAAGTAGTTAGCATAAAACTACAGAGAAAGCCACATGGTGCCCCAACACAGATCCCTCCTACATCCTGGTGTCTGGTGCTATAGGTCAGGAAGGGAGATGAACTACTTACTGCCCAATTCTTTTTTAAAAAATCATTTCATTAGGGGCTCATAAAACTTTTATCACAATCTATATATACTTCCATTGTGTCAAGCATATTTGTACACTTGTTGCCATCATCTCTCAAAACTTGAGTCCTTGTTATCAGCTCCTTCCCCCCCCCCACTTCCCCATGAACCCTTGATAACTTATAAATTATTTTTTCATGCCTTACACTGACCGATGTCTCCTTTCACTCACTTTTCTGTTTTCCGTCCCCCAGGGAGGGAGTTATATGTAGATCCTTGTGATCAGTTCCCTTTCTTAGGGCTGAGCCCCGGTGGCGTAGTGGTTGTGCGCGGGACTGCGGCGCACTGGGACGGAGGTTCAATTCCAGCAGTGGCGCTCGGCCTCCTACTCCCACCACCAGAGAGTAGTGATGCCCCCCCCCCAAAAAAAAACAAAAACAGTTCCCTTTCTTGCCGCCCCTTTCCCTTACCCTCCTTTTATGGCTACTCTCATTGGTCCTGGGGGTTTATCTGTCCTGGATTCCCTGTGTTTTCAGCTCTTATCTGTACCAGTGTGCATCTCTGGTCTAGCCAGATTTATAAGGTAGAATTGGAATCATGATATTGGAGGCACGGGCACATTAAAGAAGTTGTATGTTTCATCGGTGCTATACCGCACCCCAACTGACTCATCTCCTCCCTTCTGTGTCCTGTGTCCCTTCTGTAAGGCGATGTCCAATTGTCTACAGATGGACTTTGGGTCTGCACTCTGCACTCCCCCTCATTCATAATGGTATGATTTTTTTTTATTCTTTATGATACCTGATCATATTGACACCTTGAGATTACACAGACTGGTGTGCTTCTTCCATGTATACTTTGTTACTAGATGGCTGCTTGTTTCTCTTCAAACCTTTAAGACTCTAGATGCTATATCTTTTGATAGCCGGGCACCATCAGCTTTCTTCATATTTGATTATGCACCCATTTTGTCAGGACAGTGAGCATCATGGAATGCCAAGTTAATAAAACAAAGTGTTCTTGTATTGAGGGAGTTCTTGAGTAGAGGCCCAATGTCCATCTGCAACTTTAGTATTAAATCTATACATGTATGCACATAAATCTATTTTCCCATCATCACATATGAATATATTTACATATGTACATGCCTGCATTTAGACCTCTATAAATGCCTCCTAGTTCTTTCCTCTATTTCCTTTTACTTTCCTCTTGTTCCAATATCATGTTCAGCCTTCATTTGGGCTTCCGTAATTCCTCTCTGCTCAATTCTTTTTTTTGGGGGGGGGGGGGGGGGGGGAGAGGAGGGCATCACTGCCCTCTGGTGGTCATAGGAGCTACCCAACACTTGTCCTGAGAGCCGCTGCTGGATTTGAACCGCCAAGTCTGCGGGCTGCAGTCCCACACTCAACCACTTATGTCACCAGTTAAGTGTTTATAATTTTTGGTCTGCAATGCCTCCACCACAGACCCAGAGTAAGTCTTCTTAGAAATTCTTAAACTACAGAAATTGTCCTGTCTCTCTCCTGGGCACAGAGACACTGACAGAAGCATTTCTACTGTACACTTACTTAATATTTCTACTGTACACTTCTACTATACACTTACTTGAATATTTCTTTTTAAAGGCTCGATGAATACAAAGTGTCACCTATTGCTGTCGAGCTAATTCTACCTCAGCTCCCCTACAAGACAGGCTAGCACTGCCCCATAGAGTTACCAAGGTGGTATCTATTTTTTTGGTGGTGCCATGTTTGTATGCCACTCACATGTGCCTTCTACCCTATTTGCACCCTGCTCCCCCTTTGTGTGTGTGTGTGTGTGTGTGTTGTGCCAATTCATCTTTTACAGTCCCTATGTTAAAAATTGACAAAGTAGCACTTATGAAAGTATTTCCCAGATGAGGGAGCAGCGGGTCCACAAACTTAGAAGATGAGTGCTATTTGTGCACAAATACAATTATTCTTTACAGAATCAGACTGCTGTATCTTTCTAATGTGCAACAGGTTTGAACTGCTGAACTTTTGAACAGTTAGCAGTCAAACACTTATCAAACCACCAGCGCTTAATACAAAATGATAACAACATTAATATTTTTACTTTTTATTTTATAGATGCCCCCCAATAGCTGAATAACAGATAAAAATATCTGATTATAAAAATCTGCACGGTGCCTGGCTATCAATCAGAATAATGTACGAGGTCTTCAAAGCTTGTATTCAAACAAGCAGGCATCTAGGGAAGGAGTCAACAAAGCCCACATAGCAGCACACCAGCTAGTGGAATCAAAGATGACAATGACAATTACAATTCCCCCCAAATATGGTGAGGAGGAAAGTACCCAATTTGTAGAGGGCTATAGGGGACACTGAGAGCCCAAAACCCATCTGCAGAGTGTCGGGTCAGACCAAGCCACTGGCAGATCCACTCTAGCTACAGGCAGGAGTCTTGACCAATCTCTTATCAGACAGGGACAATTGTAATCTTGATTATGCTGGATTGAACTCAACATTTGGCTAGTTGACCACCTTACAGACCCAACCAGGAATTGTCCTGGGTGCAAGTATCTCTTCCTGGTTTCAAGACAGAAATTTCTTCCTTGCCTTTATTATTGCTGGGGATCTCTTTCTTCTTATGCATTGTTAGTATTTTGTACACTATTATGTTTTTACCCTTAGGAACAAATGCAAGTATCTACTGTTAAAGGTTTGAGTGTTCTGGGAACCAAACCCTAATTACAAGTTGAGTTGATGAGGAGACACGAGGACTAAACAGCTGGCAGAGACTTTTCCTGTACATTGTGAAGATAAATAGCAATGAACTTGCTTCTTCTTAAATGGTCATGAAAGACTTGATGGCACCCAAAAGTTAGCTTACACAGGATCACATGACAATGAGAGAGAGGCTCTCTTAGAACGATGGAATAGGAAAATGGACTTTTTTCTTTTTTTTTTGGGGGGGGGGGGGTAGGGGCATCACTGCCCCCTGGTGGTGGAAGTGGGAGGCCCAGCCTTGTTCCTGTAGAGCTCTGCTGGATTTGAACCTCCAACCCAGTGGGCCCACAGTCGCGTGCACAACCACTATGCCACCAGGGCTCAGCCCCTGAAAATGGGCTTTTTTAAGACCTGGAGGTTTTTATGTGATTTCTGGGAGAGAAGGAGAACCCCATTAACAGAATGAACTAAAGAGAGTCAACATACTCTATTCAGTATTTTCTTTTAATGCCCGCTTGTACACAGAGAGTCATTTACATAATACTAACAAAGTTATATGAAAGCAATTTATTTTTCCTACCGAGAATGCATTTATTTTTCTTACCGAGAATGCATATTCCACCTAGAGGAAAAGGAAAAATGTGCTCTGGATCTTGGCAGGTTCACTCTTACTTAAGGCATTAACTTCCACCTAGTGGCCAATGACAGAACTGACCAGAAGGCAAGAAATTCCAATAGGAAACTTTCAAATAAACACGCATCTATTTTCAGTGGCACATTATAAATAAAAAGACATGTATATACTTACCTCCATTTTCTGATTTTTCCGAAATACCAGACAATTTCCAAAGGGCTTTCATTTGTTCTGCATTCCTAAATAAGAACAAATTATCTTTGGATTACATGTCTAGTATCATGTACACATGCATAAATTCAATACATTCATTTTATAAAATTTCACTAGAACTACTATAGTGTTCAATTGGATACCCTGTTAAAAAATGTATTTACAGTACAGTATAAATACAACGCACCCGTTTCTAATGAACGGGAATTTACTAAATGACGTCATTTTTCTCGTTTCTCCTGGTCAGAGAAAAGAAACTGCAAGTGTTATTTGCAGCTCAGTACCTTCCGTATCAAGGAAAATCAACCCCTGGGAAAGAGTAAGGCAGACTGATCCACTTAGTGAGCATCCACACCAATAATAGAAAACACAGGAGCAGCAGCTGAGGGGCTGGAGCAGCACACACTGTGCAGCCAGACGTGAGTCCTGTGAGGCAAGTGTCACGCTTACAGAGGCTAGCTGTCTGCACCCAGGAAAAGACTTATTTCGGAGGGAAGTTACTGGGACTTAACTGTTAAAAGGAACAGCATTTTTCATAGTAATGGCTGGTAAGGGTAAGCACAGGACAACTTTTCACACTTCGAAAACAACTCTCAGAAGTTGAGCTCTCAGAGCCGGGCTCGCAGCAGCAGTCTGGCAGACTTCGGAAGAAGATGACTTACCACGTCGCAGGGGGCAGGGACTGCATGTGTGTGACTCCTCCGTCCACCGGCACTACCACCTGCATGTTAGAGAGCACGCCGGGGACTGCCATGGCTTCTGGGTTGTACTTGTAGTCCACTCGGAGGTCTGTGGTGCTGGCGCTGCACTTCCAGTACGTTGCCAGGTTCAGAGGTGTGGACTGAATGCCATTGGAGGCCACCTTCACGGAAGAAAGTCACACCGACAAGCCAAATCATGAGCTTTCTTGCGCTTTAATGGCATGCAGACTTACATATCTCTAGTTCCTTACTTGTCTCTAGTTGCTAGCTAGGGTAATGCCAGCTCTTACCACAGGAGTAAGAAAATCTCCCCGAGGGTGGACAAGGGACTAACTGTCTGTTAAAAAAAATGAGCCTTCCCCTGGGGCCCTCTGCAGACCACGGGATTGAGCAGCGTGGTAAACCATACCAGCATAGGTAGAGTTAGAGAATGTCTCAGCACTCAACATAAAATTCTATGATTCTTTATGAATCTTAAACCATTGAGAAAAAAAAGTTACCGCATAGTTCGTGGGTTAGAACGCTTCCAGCTTCAAATGCTTAACTTGAACACCGGGTCCAGGGTACACAGTGCAATCCCATTAACACTTTCAGCTCTTTTGCTCAACTGGCTCCTTTTTAATGAGACCCATTCTGCCCACTCTGCTTGAGTTTATATTGGAAATTTCATTTTCCATCTTCCTTGCCTTACCTTACTTTTCTCTAATAGCATGTACTTTTGAACATAAAATTATCTCTTTATTAGAGTCACTATTTTCCCACCACAATCTCAGCCATAAGCAAGCACTAATGCTTCTTGACTGAATAAACAAATGGATACTTGCAATAAACTGTAAGTCAATTTAAGTCACAGCACTTTTTAAAGTATCCATTTTCGAACAACGTAAGACATCTTAAAACAACTTCCCTATTAAACATTCCAAAATGATGAAGTTGCTCATTGCCACCAAGTTCATTCCAGCTTGTTGCCCGTATGTGCACAAGAATGAACTGCTGCCTGGGCCTCGGTCTTCTTCCCACTGCAGCTACTGTGCCAACCCTGCCTGGCCCTTTCCTTCACCAACCCGGATGTTCTCTGTGGGAACCAACCCCTCCTGAGGACATGTCAAAAGCACAGAGGCAGACAAGGCTCCGCCGTGGCCCATTGGTTTTCGTTGGCTCATCACCAGAACTAGATTGTTAGACCTTGCTTCCTCATCTGAAAACTCTGCTGAAGCTTGTCTCTTACATTACAAATGACAGCTATGTCAGCTTCAACTGCTTTAGCAACACTCAAGGCACCACAGTGAGGGGTAAGCAGTATACACAAATACAGAAGTATACACAAAAGAAGTGTTATGTCCTGGTAATCCTATTCTCAACATTATCTGCTCACAAGATTATGTACATCTATCTCATTCAGAAGCTTTTAGGCATATGCCTGCATAATTCCACCTCCCTCTTTTCAATGTCTACAGTAATATTAATCAGTTTCCTCCTCTATTGGTGTACATGTTTCTAATCAATGCTTCGAGTATTATCTTTTCTGTCTTTATCTTTGCCCACTTGTATGATTTCTGAAGAATAGATTTTAGGAACTGGAATTATTTAATGAAACATTTTATCTGTTTAGATATCTTAAAATATAATAAAATTATCTTCTACGAGTTCTACTAGCTTGTATTCATGTTAACCATGGACAAATCCCTCTTAATCCTAGACAAAGCAACCTTTTGTTATTGTCTAAAAACTGAGAGCTCACTGCTGCCCTCCTATGCTAATAGTGACCTGGAGCTTCTTTCCATATTATCCACCTGTTGCATTATTCACATAATGATATAGAAGAGCTCTCAGGGGCAAGTTCTAAGGTCTATCTTATGTCCTGCAAATACTTTTCTCTCAGATGGAACACTGATTCCATTTCAGGATTTGCTTTCATCAAATATTTTCTACACACACATTTATTTGTAAGTGTCATCTAGCTTCTGGGTTTTGTAGTATGCTTAGAAGGGTCTACATGTCAAGATTAAATTATATAAGAAATATATGTTACACATATTTGCAGCGCAAGACCTGTTAAAAAGTAAAGGTGCCACTTTGAGGACTAAGAGGCACCTGACCTAAACCATGGTAGTTTAAACTGCTTCAGATGGATGTGAAAGCCGGAAGTGAAGGAAGAACTGAGACTGTGAGTTAGGGTGGAATACCGAAAGGACCATGAACTGCCAGTAGAACAAATATGCCTTGGAGAAAGGACAGGCAAATGATCCTAAGAAATGAGGATGTGAGACTTTACCTCACATACTTCAGACACGCTTGCTATCACAAGAGACCCGTCTCTGGGAAAGAGCATCATGTTTGGTAAAGTACAGCGAGGGGCAGCGGCTAAGAGCGAGCCCCTCAATAAAATGAACTGACACAGTGACTGTGAAAACAGATTCAAACCTAACAATCATGGAGCTGGTGTAGGGCCGGGAGTAGTTCATTCTGCTGACCACAGAGGGGTTCTGAGTCAGAACCGACTCGATGACATCTACATACACATATTCATCTTTATTTATTTCTGTACCTTTCAGGGTTTCATTTACTACCAATAAGTCATTTGTGCACATGGGCTTTATTTTGCTTAAGTGTGAGTTAGGGATTCAGCTTAATTTTTTTCCCAAATGGCTAGTTTGATACCCCACCCAACACAATGTATTGAACAATTAATCCTTTCCACATTACCTTGAAATGCTATTTTGCCATACAGTTATGTTTTCTATTTCTTTTTAGATTTATTTCTGGATACTTTGATCTGTTCAAATTCATTTGGCCATTTACTGCTGTGGCAGATCCACAATTATTAAGTATTGCCACCTCAAAATAAGTAGAGAGGAAGACTGAAAGCACAGTGGTGACGTGCTCAGCTGCTGACTAGAAGATCAGTGGGTTCAAATTCACTAGCCGTCTTGAGAGAGAAGCATGGGGCAGACTGCTTCAGTATCACGTACAGCCTGAGAAATCTTATGGGGCGGTTCTACTCTGTCCTCTAGAGCCACTAATCCCTCAGAATAGATTTGACTTGGCTATAGGTTTGGTTTATAATAAGTTATATTATAACTTATTAAATAGCCCACCTAATAATTCTTTAAGGCATTTTCTGACTTATTCTTCCAAGCTTTAATTCCAGGGCTCTTAAAAATGACATTCAAATTAACAAACAAATACATATCTTTACTGGGTTTCTGAATGAATTCACACTCCATTTGTAGGTTAACTTGAGAACCTTTTTACAGCACTGAATTTTCTTTTTTGGGTGTAGGGGGGGCATCACTGCCTCTGGTGGTCATGGGCGCTACCCAGTGCTGCTCCTGAGAGCCGCCGCTGGATTTGAACCACCAAGCCCATGGGCCGCAGTCCCACACTCAATCACCAGGGATCAGCCCGAATCTTCTTTAAAAAAAAAAAAAAAAAAAGTAACTTTTCTAACTATATTCAAGTCAGCTAAGGTTTTATGTTTCTTTCTACTTTTTTCACATTGTAACTATTTCTCTCCATTAATTTCTCTACTTGATTATTTCAGAGGTATTACTTTTGTATTAATTTTTAAACTGATCATCTTATATTCAACTATGATATCAAATAACTCTGCTGATTCTACTTTCTATGACTTTTCAAGTAATAGAATACCACCTATAAATGAAAATAAACCTGGTTCCTTTAAACCAATATTGCTTAGGAAGCATTCATGTATTTATATTTACTCATTATTTTAAGCAAGGATGGATGGAGAATTTTGTAAAACTGGTCAAGGGATCCACTGTTTATTAACACAGGTTTTCCAATTTATCTTTCCTTTCCCATGAACAGACAAACAACTCAAGTTCACTGCGACTGAGTCCACTCTGATCCATAGAGACCTATAGGATGGGTAGAACCGCCCCGGGGGGTTCCAAGACGGCCCCTCTTCCTGGGAGTGGAAAGCCCCTCTGTCCCCTGAGGAGTGGGTGGCTGATGGGTCCAAACATTTCACCTCTCAGCAGCCCATCGTGACCATGCCACCACTGACATGCTACACCCACCTCACCGGGGTACCTTATTTAATAATCGTTTATCCTGTAGTCGTTAATATTTTAATTTAAGGCTTTTAATAATGGCATGTAACTCACCTGATACTTTAGGACATCGACATTATAATAAGAAGCAGTTGGATTTTGCTCGGATAGCTTCCTGAGGTAGAGAGTTACAGCTTGCATGTTCATCCAAAAATCTTTTGTGTTGGAATCACACTGTGATGAATCACTGTATAGAGAAGAAATGTTTCCATTATTCTGCTTGCCTTTTTCTTATCACTTATTACTGTGGTGACCTTGGGAACACTAGTAGAAATGAACCAACAAGGTGAGGACGGAACACTCGGGGGATGAAGACTAGAGCGCAGCACAAGGCTGCCTGGGGAAAGAGAAAAGGGGGAGGATCTCACAACCACCATCACCAAACTGAAGAGCAAAGAAAACACCTAGACATAAGTAATTCTGGCACTGTCTTCAAACTGACTATTATTGTTTCAAAGAGGGATGCTTTTTCTTAAAAAAAAAGAAGCTGCACTCTGAAAACACTGCGATAACGGAAAGCTCACTAACCTGAACACAAGCTGTGCATTCGGAAGAATCTGCTCAAGCCTGCTGATGTTTTTCACCCTGAAGCACAGCCCCGCCGGCGCCGGATTGCTAGTGAAGACTTTAATAATGCCACTTGGGAAGGAGATTGTGACGTCACCGGTGATCTTCACAATACACCTGAAGCCGGATGTCAAAAAGTGACTACATAAAATGCCTGACTCTCCACTCAAAGTATATTTAACAATAAACTATGTACACATGAAATACTCCTATCTGCATATGCCTGGCTTTCATTATAACTAGATGATATATTTTAAATACAAATCAGGGGTGTCCATGGAATAAACCCCCAAACAAACTCGTTGCTACTGGGCTGATTGCCACTCATAGCCCCACCGGCTTTCAAAGCGATCACCTTTACAGCAGCAGATTGCTGCATCTTTATCCCACACAGCATCTTTATCCCACACAGCGAGCGGCTGGGAGTTTCAAACTCCCCACCTGTGGTAGTTTGGTAGTGCTTCTTTGTTCCGATTATAATGCAAGCCCAGGAGAAAAGAACTTTGTTTTGCTCCCTAAAGTAATCCCAGCCCCTACAGTAGAGACTGACACACAGGAAGCACTCAAGTATTTGATGAATATTGAATAGATACTATTAAGAAAAGCAGGGGTGATTATTCACTCAAATTCTCTTTAAAGACAGGAAAAAAAATTAAGATAACTTAGGGAATAGGCATCACTACTACTGCTCATAGCACATATTTTCATTAGAAAAGCAATCCCCAAATTACTGTAATAGACTGCAAAAACAGAACCAGGTCAATACACAAATAGTAGAAAACCCCGACTACACATTTATGTCTATGCTCCTCCAAAACACACACACACATACACACACACAGTTTACGTGTCTATTTTTCAGACTAACTTGGTGGGATCTGCTCCTTTAAAGTAGGCATTAACCGATTCTGTCAGAGCGATGGCCACAGGTAAAGTATCCTGATTTCCCAGGCTGACAGGGCTGGGACCTCGTGATACACCTAGAATACAAACAGTTCATTTGTTAAATTTCTCAGAAAGGCACATCACCTATCAAGACTGGGAGATTCACAATGTTAACTGTCACAGTTGACACCATTACTGGCGTCAATGATGCCCAAAGTGCAGATGGGGGGGGGCTATAAGACAGAGCATAAAACAAACTGGAGCATGAGACACAGGACCAAAAAAGAAATCAGGCAAACATGTCACACTGACCTTTATTTTTAATGGAATAGCAGAGAGGGGTTAAGGAAATGTCAGAAGACAGGGCGGGGGTGGGGTGGAGGGAGTCCTTAACTTAAGGAACTAAAATCATTAAAATAGGGCATCAGTCACACTCAAATACTAAATTCTTTCAGGTTCTAATGACCACTTGGTTCGGTGGAGTCAACTGGAGTTTTGTGTGTCACTAGCACAGCGCTGCACTGTCGCCGTGCTCTCAGCTCCCTCTCTGCCTAGCGTTCCTACTGCTGTGTCCACTGAGGCAGAGCAGCTCCGTCGGGGCTTTTCACTGACTGGCTGCTTGCCAGGGCTTTTCCCTTCCCGTGGACTCTCCATGAGACCTGGCATTACCGCCACCGGCAAGCCTCCAGCTGGCTCTGCGTGAGCAGCACCAGTGAGGAACAGAACCCTAGCCTAGTCTCCGGCCGAGGTGGGCAAGAATTCTACCCTCACCAACCATGCAATCCATCTTATTTAAGGAAAATGATGCCTAATTTAGGTCAACACACATCTCATATATTTGCATGAATGGTTTTGTCACATGAATGTTACGTGATACTCATAGTCATCCGATATTTTACATCAGGTGTGATTACTGACAATGAAAGACGGAGTTACTTTTGAGATAGTAAGGGTGCTAATTCTGATAAAAATTAGCACTGGCTTTCTCCACTTCTCAACTACGGCCGAGATCTTGCAACCAATGAGAAAAGGTATTGAACTCAACTCAGAAGCAAATTTTTTATTCTAGATTTTGAAGAAAATTTGATTTAAACAATTCTTCAAAGTTGGAAAAAGAATTCAGTGTTTAAAATACTTAAGAGACAAGAACTACTGCTTTACGGGCCTCTGACATAAATAAGCCCCCCCAACAACAACAACAACACAACTTAAAATTCATGGGAAAATAAAGATCTCAAGACTATGAAGTAACTTATTATAAGGCTACAAAAAATATTATTTTTAACCCCAAATACGCGCCAGGTATACTTTGCTTAAGGAAGCATGAAAAAGAGAAAAGGGTGCTTTCGTGAGCTACCAAGCAGAAAAATGCTTTCCAGGTGAGGGTTGGGCCAGGATGATGAAAGATTGTGAGCATGAAGCTGCCACACGTTTATAATCCAGACTGTGGCCCGGAGCACCTCTGATTTCATCCAGCAGGCACAGAAACACACTGAAAACATTTCAGAGAAACCAGTGGGTTGTCTCCTTTAGCTGGATTACTCTGCACACAGAGCAGAGCCTCTTTGAGGGAAGAGGTGACTGACTGTTGGCAAGAATTCAACTTTGTATCAGGTGAGAGATGGTTCCATGAAAGACGTGAGAACTGTACAGTGGAAAAACAGTTAACGCACACATTCAGCAACAACAAACAAGCTCATTGTCATCAAGTAGATTCTGACTTAGAATGGCCCAAAAGGACATGTTAAGATTTGCCGATACTTCTTAAACTGAGAAGAAGAAGAAGAACTGGAAGACGGGAGAAAATGCATAAATACATATTTTAAATGATTAGCGATTTGATTCTAAATATTCCTGGACAGTCACTGAAAATAGTTAGTAGAAAAGTGGGACAGTTATTCTTGATTTCTGAGACACCATATATTGCTGGAAAAGGAAAAGTTAGGCCACGAAATATTTCAGAGAGACTTAGGAACATTAGTCAACATACATCTTTCCTTCCAATACCATACCTGGTGAAGTCTCAGAGCGCTTCTCAGATTCAGAGAGTGTCCCAATCAAATTATCATCTTCTATCATATTTAAATAAAACAAAATATTGCAGAAGAAAACATTTTCAAGAAACACGAAAAAAAATTTCAATCTAAGCAAAAAATTTAATAAGCATCATAACAAAGAAGAGAACTTTCTAGTATATTTAAAGAATTCTTATTGTATAAAACTCACACATACCCCGTCTTCTGGTGCCAGCACTGCCACCTAATGTAGCATTGGCTCATGCTGCGAGCAATCTGAGGGGCACAGGAATGAAAATGGAAATGCCCCAGGAACTTTGAGGCCCTCTTGTATATACCAACTCCATCAAAGGTAACTTAAGGCTTCCATTAACAAACAAAATCTCTGAATAATCTAGTGATAATGAAAAAGAACTAAAGTTTCCTTCTTTTGAGCAGACCACTTGCCAAGTCTGATTACTAGCAGGAAGGATCGTCTATTTTTCATGTTGATAACACAGATTGTGTGAAAACAAATTAACGAACTGCACATGCAAACACTAAGAATGCACTTTGTATTAAACCAACAAAAAACTTATTAAATATAGTCATCCTGTATAAAGTTAAAAACAAGAGGGCTGAGACCCGGTGGCGTAGTGGTTGTGCACAGGACTGCGGCCCACTGGGACGGAGGTTCAATTCCAGCAGTGGGGCTGGGCCTCCTACTCCCACCACCGAGAGCAGTGATGCGCCGCCCCCCCCCAAAAAAAAACCCCAAAACAAACAAAAAAAAAACAAGAAAAACACTTGTGTTCAAAAGGTATTGTTTAGAGAGCCAACAAATGGTTTCACTCCAGTCTTTGCTGCTCAGGCCATCTTTACAGGAGCATACACATCCCAGGCACTTCTCCTTGGTTGTGGACATACAATTCAATCAACTTAACTCACGTAGTTCTCAAATTTGGCATGCATCAGAATCACCTAGGAGCTTATTAAACTACATTGGCTCATTCCCTCAACATAGTTTAAGATTTAAAAAGCCTGTAAGTTCGCAGGTGACAAAGATGGTCCAAATCAAAGGGCCATGCCTGGAAGTCGACTCAGTCAGTGTCAAATCTCTACAAACCAGTGGCTTGAACTATTAAAGAAAACCCTGTCACTGCCGAGAACAAATAGCAAGGATGAGCTTAATAATTTTTGATGAGAGGGTGTTGTTTCAGATATGACCATGCTTTACATGTCCTTGTGATTTATTACCCTAATGATGAGTAGAAGAGGTAGGAAGATTTTGTAGAAAGAGTGAGTTAAAGGAATAACAAAAAAGTTTTAAGTAGGCTGAGCCCCGGTGGTGTAAGTGGTTGAGTGCAGGACTGCAGCCCACAGGCGTGGCGGTCCAAATCCAGCGGTGGCTCTCAGGAGCAGCAATGGGTAGGTCCCACGACCACCAGAGGGCAGTGATGCCCTCCCCCCCACCAAAAAAAAGTTTTAGGTAAAAACTTGTAGAGATGTAGAGGGAGGGGGGAGCGGGGAGGGAGGGGAAATTATGAGGAACTGACACCAGGGGCGTAAGTGGAAAGCAAATGTTATGAGAATGATGGTGGCAAACGTGCTTTGCATGCAGTGGATGTATGTATGGATTGTGATAGGAGTTGTGTGAGCCCCCAATAAAGTGATTTTAAAAAAAAGACAACAAAAAAGTGACTTGTAATGAAATACTGGGGTTTGTTTGGTCAGGTTTCCATTTACATTGTGATACTCTAATCATTATTTATTAAATCTTTATGATTTAGATTCTTAGAAGGAAAAAGGGAATTTTAAGCACAAAACTCCTTTCTTTCATTAAGTCAACTGTTTGTAAAACACAAACTTCCATAGGAAAGTTAGTTATCAGTTCACAGCAGAAAATATTGCATTCTACCTTGTCTCCAATAATTTCTATTGATCAACACTCCATAAATTTGATGCTTCTATAACAGTGCTGTGGCTAACATCTTCCTACTTAAAACAACAAAGGATCCCTGGTGGCATGGTGGGTATACAGCTTGGATCCACCAATAGCTTCCAGGGGAAAAAAAACGAGTTTGTTGGCTCCTACAACCAGGAAACCTTCAAGGGCAGTTGTACTCTGTCCTCTAGGTGGCAACGAGTCAGAACTGATTTGACAGCAGTGGATTTGTTTCTTAGGGGAGGGGACTGACAATATTGATTGTGAATAGGAAAATGAAATTATGGCTAGTTTGAGAATGTGTTTCTGGATTTTAAAAAAAACTTCGTTAATTATCTTATTAATATCCATTAAAAATCATTACAATATCCATTAAAATCACCATCACCATTGCCGCCACCACCTTGATCTTACTTGGGGCCCAAATTCCACCTACACCGGTGATCATCACTTACCTACTGTTGGAGTATTGGCTGCACTCAAGGATGCAGAAGATGAGATGGAGGATGAACTTTCTGCCCGGGCTAATGGAGCAGCAGGGGGTGGGCTGGTGTTAGAAGTTACAGGTGGGCTGAATGGCCTGGGCTTAAAAACAGAAAGCTATTTATCAAAATGCTCAAATAACTCTCCACAAGAGATTTTACTTACCAGTTAAACTGAATTTTAATAAGCCAAAACTAAATTTACTGAGTAAGAGCTTGAGAACGAACACACACACACACACACACACACACACACACACACAATCGGAGATGCATAGGCCCAATAATTTTCAAAAAACTACTGAAAACAGGTCGTTTTAAAATTATGTTGTCAAGAGGGTCTTTTGCATAAAACACTTGTGTATATCACAACTGAGTTTCAGATGGACTCTAAGACATTAAATAATTAGTAATAAGGTAACGATGGACTCAACCACAGGAACAATTGTGCGGGTGCACAGGACCACCCACGGTTCATTCTGATGAGCAAAAGTCCCGAGGGGTGAGAACCGTCTCAGAGCACCTAACAAACACACAGGCTCTTCAACGCAAGGCTCTACTGCTTCCTGAAAGGATTACTCATGATGCCTTGAAATATGTGATACCTAAATACATGAGAATAGATATTTCTCTGCACACTTGCCTTAGATGCAAAACATTTAAAGACTCAGCTAATTTGATGGATAGAAATATACTTTGCATATTCTAAGAATTATCTACATGAACTTGGCCCAATTTTATTCGATGAAGTCCTTGTATTCTTTTAATGCTAACCAGCCCTAAGCTTTATTCGCTGCAAATGTTTTCTCCCTAATATTGGCTGCTCTTTGCCTTTGGTGCTCATACATGTGTCTATAATTTCCACTGTGATTCTTTGCAATGTTTCCTGATTGAGAAGGTTCACTCCATACAGTAGTTTAAAAATAAACAAGAAAAATATAACTCCAATTCACTTGTCTTTATTTGGAACAGGTTGCTCCAAATTCCTAATTGTTCAACAATTATATTAGCCACACTTCGGGGTGTTTTACACATTTTAAAATTTGGCTCATTTCCGTAAGCTCAACTTTCCTTGTGTATAAAATCACACTGGACTAGATTCCTTCCAGTTAGCCTCCTGGCAGTATCCTTCGAAGGCCTAAGAATAAACCACCATTTCTTCATTACTATTTGGCTCACACAGAATCATATGAAAATTACTTCTGTACTGTGAATGGGTCCTGAATGGTATTTTTGTAATATACCAACTTTCTCAGCAAATCTCTTTTCTCCTAAACAAGATCCTCCTTGACCACTAGGATCGCAGAGGAACTAGGCAGTGAAGAGGGGGCTTCTAGTAGGGAAACTCTTTCTATACTTTGCTGATTCAAGGAGAAAACTTCAAGCAGTTAACTGTAAGGGGGCAAATGGGAAACTAGCATGTTCATCTTAAATCAACGCAGTTATATAACTAAAAACTGAAAACAAAGACCTGAGTACATACTATTTCATTGATCCCACTGAGTTTGCCTGAAGTAAGCTTTGGTCTGGAAGCCGGCCTTGGTGGTGGGACAATGCCCACTGACAGAGGAGTTGTGGGCCTGGCTGGTAGGGGAAAGAGAATTTGAAGAAAATCATTAGTATACAGCAATCCTTATATAAAGACATTCTGTTACAGAGGAACAGTTAAGATTCAAAGTTGCTTTTTCAAGAAGTTTTAAAAAAACATAATTGTACATTATTTGTTGAAATTTCAGACATCTACCTACAAATATATATTTTTTAAGTTTAGCAATAACATTTCTGAGGATGAAAAAGGTTAACTTCTTAGCAAAACTAATAAATATTAAAAGAGATTCTGTTCATATTTCAATCAATTATTTTATAATTTCAATGGAAATTAAATCTGATAAATCAACTAGAAAAAATAAATTTAAGACTTAAGGTCTTTAGTCTGTTGTCAATGATACAACTAAGTTACAGAGAGTATAGCAAGACAAAGCACTTAGAGCAGAACAGTAACACAGTGCTGAATACAATACCAAATGAATACAACATTAAACTTGTTAATTAGACTTTAAAGATGAGCCAAGTTGTAACATTTCTTATCTATCAAAAGTATTTTTTTAAAACTTTTTATTAGTCTATTATTTTCCTAACTAAATTTTATTAATTTTTGGTATGTTCAGAATAACATCTAACTTTTCCTAAATCCTGTAAAAATTTAGAAGTCATTGTTTTGCACTGTTACTTAGGTTGTCACAATTTTACATACCAAGAATACTAATCTCCATAGGTAGACCTAATTAAATCTAATTCTTACATTGCAGGAATAACCAAATGAAAATAGTCAGAAACACATCAGCATACTCAAGCCAAAACGTAAAGGGAAAGACATCTAAATCATCTATAAACAAAAGAATCGGAATGGCTTTCTAAATCCTCTCAGTTTATGCCAAAACATGGAGCTATTGTCACTTAGAGACAGGTCATCTGTATGGAAAGGAACATATGCAGCAAGTTCTATAAGTCAGCAGATGGACAAAGTTAAAGCATATGAATAAGCCTTAGTCTATAGGTAGGCAAACAAGCAGTAAAGCTTGTTTCCATCGAGGAGAGAAGCTATGGAAGACAGATGGAGGTGGCAGGAAGAGAACTCAAGGACTGGCTAATCACAGAGGAATAAAAGTACACATGCAGAGAGAAGAGTAGATAGAAAGCCTACTGCATGAAGAAATACGACATGCACACCCAATTCAGATAGCTAAAATAAAAGGGTACACTGACAGCAAGCCTATGGCTGCTGCCTTATTTCATTCAGGCCGGCTTCTCTCAAGCAGTACTCATACATCAGGCTGGAAGCTGGAGGCAACCGGCACAAACCTGAGAGTCATAGCACTTCCCTGTGCTACAACAGCCCACTCTAAAACAGACTCATTATCGGTTACACCAGCACAGACCTGCACCCTCTAGTTATTTCCACCCAAGAGAGCTTAGGAGAGCAGAGGCACTTAACACCTAGAGCTTAGCCATCAGGACATTTAGATGGGTTCAAACCCAGGCTGGTAGAAGGACTATATTCATTTAGCGCCTTCAAACAAACCAGAACATTTTGAGGCCAAGCTACCAACAGTACTTATAAACAGAATTAATTTTTATTAGTTCTGCATATCAACTTGCCACTGCTTTTTGTAGTCTCTGCAGGAAATGACTACAACATTCCTAAGTGTCCTAATTGTGTTTTGATTTTTAGTGAGGGAGTTGATGGGAGTTCATTGCTAAGAAATGTTACTTAAACTCAATAGTGTATGAAATATTTTTTTAAACGAAAAGAAATATAAAGTAATCTGTAAAATAGAAAAAACAGGAACTCAGGGATAATCAATACCTGCCCTGTGATATTACCTACGAAGAACAGACAAGGAGTGTTTTCTATACCATTCTTTACATCAGTGATTCTCAAGCATCCTAATGCTGTGACCCTTTAATCCAGTTCCTCATGTTGTAGTGACCCCCCCCAACCAGAAAATTATTCTTCTTGCTTCTTTATAACTGTCATTTTGCTACTGTTATGAATCGTGATACCCCTGTGAAAAGATCTTTCCACCCTCAAAGGGGTCGCGACCCACAAGTTGAGAATGGCTGCTTTACATGATCAAAGAAGAGACTAATTTATAATCCAGAAACGATGATGATATAGAAGAATTATCAGCAGCATTATTAGTTTCTTCCACAGTCATTTTTCAGGACATGCAATATTATGGCAAAGATCACTTCATTCCTCAGAGATGCAGCTGTTGAAAGGTCTCCAAAGCATCCGACAACTTGAAGGAATTTCAGCTTTACAATACAATCTCTGGAATGCTTTCTGAGCTACACTGGAGTAACTGTACCAAATCCTCAGAAAGGGAGATCCAGTGACTGTGTGACCAGGAAGCAAAAAAGAAACTTATCTGTGCTCTCTGGGGGTGCTGTAGAAAGGGTTGGTGGGAAAGTTTGGCTTCTAGACCCCAGAATCTGACTCGATTCCAAGGAAAGCTTCCCTTACCATACACTCCATCACACCAGAAGGAAGGGAAGAAGAGATCCTAGACTGCTCGTTAAGGATAGCTGAAGAAAAAAACAGGAAAAGTCTAGACCTGAAATATGTATCTATACAACCACATGATTCTCTTGCTTTAGTGTAATCTTATCTTTTTTATCATTCAAAACTAGAAAACTTTCCAGGAGGGTAGGGGAAGGTTAGGGGAGATGCGGAAGAAGGGGGAACCTATGGCAACAATAGACACATAACCACACTCTACACCCCAGGGGAAAACAACAGAAACCATAGGGGAAGGGAGACAGTGGTCGGTGTGAGATATGAAAGTAATAATAAGGGGAGGGAGGGAAAAAAAGAGAAGCTGATACCAAGGGTTCAAACAGAAAGTAAATGTTTAGAAAATAAGGATGGCAACATACGTACAAATATGCTTGAAACAATTGATGTATGGATTGTTATAAGAGCTATAAGAACCCCTAATAAAACAATCTTTTAATAATAAAAATTACTAGAAAATTTTAATTAATAATTGAACGAGTATGAGCTCAAACTTTATTTTAAAGGAGGAAAGAGCCTAAGAAATTTCAAATACGTAGGAATAAAACTCAAGATTCAAAAAGACGTTAACACTTGTTCTTCGAGAGGAAAAGAGGTAACAATTGGTACAGGTCTAAAAAGACAAGATGGCAAAATGATAGCTTTAGAGTTCCTGAGTGGCTAGGATTAAATGTGAAAGTGCCAAAAGAATTAGGCTAGACGAAACTAGTGATAAGAGTTAATATCAAGAACTAATCTACTACTCTTCAAAAGACCGTTTTGTGTGTGTGTGTGTGTGTAACATTAGCACTCCTAATCATTGGGCAAGACAGAAACAAGGTTGGTAAATTGTTTTAAAAGATAAGAAGGTGCTGAGCCCCGGTGGCGCAGTGGTTGTGTGTAGGACTGCAGCCCACTGGGTTGGCAGTTCAAATCCAGCAGCCGCTCTCCAGGAGCAAAGTTGGGCTTCCTACTTCCACCAGGGCATTGATACGAAGGGGGAAAAAAAGATAAGAAGGAAAAAATGTAATATGGTATGAGACCTTTGTGCTAAATAAAAAAGTACAATGTGTTAACAATTCCTTAGAAATACGAGGGTAGGTGGCTGCAGAGCCACCACCTCGCTCCTCCGTCAAGCTCTGACATGCTCTTTAAACATTTCGCAACAGTGGGAGGCTTCACACATCAGTTATTATAAAAGTGTAAAATTGCCCTCATCTGGCAGTTATTAGATGCTTGGTTGGAATCATGTACCTCGCCTTCATTCTAACAGTGTGGCTGAGTGAAGAATGTGAAAGAGGTCCGGGAAGGTAGGGAGTGGACTTGACATCTTGGACCTTGCTCAAATGGACCATGGGAATGGGAGAAGGTGCTGTGATGGGGGAAGGACGCACTGCAATGCAAAAGGAGCTGTCAGGATATTGAAGACATAATGTCTGTTTCACAACTTCACTCAGGGCCACTCGTTTAAGACAGGACACTATCCATAATATTATGCTGTTTGATCATTAATTGCTTTATGTTAAATGAACACATAATTAAAAATAATTACTATATAATTATCTTTTTGCAACATCACTATCATTTTTTTACAGGGCAAAATAATTTATGACATTATTCTTCAGAATATGTGGGGAGGTTTAAAAATGTATGCTGAAGTGAATTTAAAAACCAGCAAATGCTTAAAAAGTTTTAATATTTCCTATTTGCTAAACCTTACATGAACACTGAATGAAAATGTAATGTATCTTTTTTTACCTGAAGTGAAGGTGATATGGGCGCAACAGTCATAAGACAGGTAGCAAGAAGAGGAAGGAGAAGTTTTTTGAAAAAGAGACAGTGCTAAAGAAAATAGCAAGAAAGAAAGCATAGAATTATGAAGAAACTTCTCTATAATCAAAGGCTCTATGTTATGGATTAAAATATTTCTATTAATTAATTAGAATGCTTATTATGCTAAATAAAAAATACCATCTGACATTTTTCAAACAAAAAGGAGAGCTACACAACTTCAGTTTTTCCTCTACCACTATATCCCATCTATGGTTTATTTGTATGGTCAGTTTTAGAAAACAGGTTTTGTTGTTGGCCACCATCAAGCCGGGCAACTGGGCTTTCATTGGTTGACTTTTTAGAAGCAGGTTGCCAACCCTTCTTCCGGGTCTAGTTTGGAAGCTCTGCTGGAATCCTCGAGCAGCTTTGCTCTGCTAATTGGAGGAGGATGGTAGTGTTTAAGGTGCATTTACTTGAAATCAAACTCAGGTTTCCGACATAGAAGGCTAGAGATTTCTACGACTGACCTATCCCTGCTCCCTTTAGAAAGATAAATTGTAACAAATGCCCACTGAGAAAGTTATAGTGTCAATTTAGAAAATGGTCACCTATCTATTGACCTGTTTCTTGCTGTATTACAAGTCTATCATCCTTTCAAAATTTTAAATGGTTTAATGCTGCCTATAACTCACTTAGCTTCCTTTTTACATATGTAGATGGTAAAGAGAATAATTTTAAATACTAGTGTTTATTTTACTAGTAAAATGCTTCAATGTGATTTATTTTTTGCTAAATGCCTATAAAAGATGATTTTTTTTTCTTTAATTTGCAAAATCCAGGTCTTAATACTGGTTTTAGCACATCCTAGCTGTAGGACCTTGGGAAAGTTATTGAACCTTTCTGTTTATTAGTGTATCCACTTAAGAAGGCCATGCAGCTGCTCTTCACTCATTCTCTCAAAGCCAGGGAGTCAATTTCAACTCACACTGACCCTACAGGACAATGCAGAATTGCTCCAGTGAGTTGCCAGGGCTATACACCTTCATGAGTGGAGACAGCCTCGTCTTTCGTGAGGGAGCAGCTGGATAGTTTGCACCCTGACCTTGTGCCTAGCAGGGCTTCTTCATGCAGCTATTGCTTAGATAAAATAAAATACAATGCATATAGGTCTCGGCAGATTAACAAGGCAGAATTCCATATATTTAATTCCTCTCTCCCCTTCAATCTTAGTGAGCAGTTCCAGAACCCCAAATAATGTTTGGCAATTCTGAAACCCTAGAGAAGAGAACAATGTCAAAAATCAATTTAGCACTTTTTTTCTTATTCTGAACTTTCAAATAAAGCCAGAACTTTATTAAAGGAGCATTTTTGATCATAAATTTTACAGCTCGAAGAAAAGAAAAATTTGCCCAAACAACTAAAATTCCAAGATATTCTAGAGATTATTTAGAAAGCATGGGAGTATTTGTGGACAGCAGTTTGGCACTAACGTATCCTGTGGCCCACTATTTTAAGTACAAGACATGATTAAAATTTTTTAAATATTCATAGCACTGAAAATTTATATACAATCTAAATGCCCATCAAAAGGAACTGAGCCCATTAATGTATGTCTATGCAATTGAATTTTTGACTAACATAAAAAAGTAGGATTCATATGGAATGATACCTTGAACTACTAAACATACAAGTAGGAAGAAACTCATGGGCATTTAATATATTTTTACTCTGTAAGTTTCATAATTTTTACTGTTTAAAAACCATGTGGTTTTTAAATAAAACAAAAAAAGTCAATTATATCTGGCATTATCATCAAAAGACAAGTTAAAAAAACTTTTGATTACTAAGCACAATAAACAAGCAATGAATAAATCAATTATTTAAATGTAACCTTTGTTACCTACTCATTTAAAACAAGTAAACAGGTACAAATATTTACCTGATGATGATGAAGTTAGTGAAGCTGACGATGATGAATCAAGAGATGGTCCAAACAGGGGGTCCCAAGCAAGCAAATCACTGCTACCTTTCCTATCATATCATTTTAAAAATAAAAAGTTAAGCAAAAGAGTATCAGTAGAAAATCTTATAACTTTTATCTTTATTTCGTAAGAGAAATTACAATAGCTGGTTTTAAAAAAGGATACTTTTCCGATGGCACATGAAGAAACCTATCAGATTCAATGAACCATTATTCATTTGGACATGTTATCAGGAGACCAGTCCCTGGGGAAGAACATCATGTTTGGTAAGGTGGAACGGTAGCGAACAAGAAGCCCCCAACCAGACGGACTGGCAGTGGCTCTAGAGCGGTGATGTTGCCCTCGGGGACACGATGAGCAGGAACCAACTCAGTGGGTGCTAACAAAACAAGACGAGGCAAAGAAGCCGCAGCAGCACCACACCTCCTCCTCCGTCAGTCCTGTCTTACAGTCTGACACGTAGGACGATAGTAAAACATTCACCATCTATTTTGTGCAATGTGCCTTTTCCACCTCTTTTCTTCTTCTTCCCATTTAGGCGCCTCCTCGGTTTGAATACATTTGAACCATCTTAAAAGGTCACATCACGATTTGAAGGAAAGGAGAACTTTCCCCTGAGCATAATTAGTTTGAAAACAGATATACATAAACTTTGCAGTTCATCACTTAATTCAGATGTAGTTATAGATCAATGGAACCTTGGGGGGGGGGGGCGCGGATTGCAGGGGCGGAAGAGGGTACATTGGATTGTTAAGCACAAGACAGGGAGTTTAAACAAACTGCTGCTTCACAAGAGACAGAGCCGACTTTCTGCTCTCAAGAACTGTCTTGAACATCCACAGGGGCTGTTCTACCCCATCTTGTTGGCTTGCAAGGAGTTGGAATCAACTTGATGGCGTAAAGTTGGATTAAAAGGGAACTTCGAGCCGCGCCCCAATGGCACCATGTGACCGCGGAGCACTCGGCACAGGTAGCCGAGAAGGAAGCGCCTAGCTGTGGGGTAGCCAGGGGCGGGTGGTATGGAGACAACCTTGGAGCAGCACTTGGGGGCACAATGAAGAATCCATCCATTGTTGGGAGTCCTGGGCACAGATTCACAAGGACTGAACCTGGGCTGCCGTGGGACCCTGTCGGAGGAGCACACTGGAGTGATAGCTGTATTAGCCCAGCAAGCAGCGAAGCTAACCTCTGACCCCACGGATATCCCTGTGGTGTGTCTAGAGTCAGATAAAGGTAACGTTATGATCCAGAAACAAGACAGCATTACTGTGGCAGTGCACAAAATGCCCTCTTTGGAGACCCTATCCACCTTATCATGATTGCTGTCTTCTACAAGTATTAAACTGCAGCAGTGAGGCCATTCCATGTGCATTGGGCATTTTCCCGTCACTTTTCTGAACTTTACTTGTGGTTTAGGTGAAAACTGACAAAGCAAGTTCTTTTCCCATTGGACAATATATACCACATTTCATAACATCGGTTGCCATCTATCATTGTGTCTGCACTTTCACTACTCCTGCCCCTTTTTCCATCCCCCAGCTTTCCTGCCCCTTCTGCCTTCAGAATTTTGCTTTGGAGCAAATGCTTCCCTTGTGATCTCTAAGGCTTGAAGGCTGAGGCGCACGTAGCTCCTTGGTGTTACTTACTGTTCAGCCCGCCTAGGGCCAGCCTGTTCAGCTGCCCGTGTGGAGGTCAGGGCGGGGCTGATAACTGCAGGGTCAGCGATTCAAACCTACTAGCTGCTCCATGGGAGGAAAGTGAGGCTAGCTGCTCCTATGGAGAACTACAGACTTGGAAACTCAAAAGGGCAGTTCTACACTGTCCTTCAGGGTCACTCTGAGTTGATATCCACTCTAATGTTAGTGAATTTGAGTCTGTTTGGGTTTTTTTTTTTTTTTTTTGCACTCATAAAGATTTATTTTCTTTTTTTTGTTTGTTTGTTTGTTTGGGGTTTTTTAACTTGGCTGTAAGGTGAACCTTCCCAAGAGTGAGTTCAGCTTTCAACCTGAAAAGGCGTTTGAAGGTCAGTTGAAGGATTCCACCAGGCTCTTTCAGTCCATTCAGTCTGAATTTGGGTTTTGTCCTACATTTTTCTCTCTCTGTGTCTAGACCCTTCTGCAATCCCGGTCAGAGCTGCCAGGGGTCACAGGCACCGTCCTGTTCTGGTTTCAGGAAAGCAGATGCTGTGGTACTCGTAGTCCCTTAGTCCTTTGCCATTGTCTTTGACTTTCTTTAAGATGGGTACTACTTGCAAGCTTTTAAGACTTTGGATATTTTTCTATTTACTTCAGAGTAAACTGCTTTGGGGGCACTCTATGAACTCAAGGGGTC
The DNA here is from genome assembly GCA_004026705.1 of Nesogale talazaci. Lineage (NCBI taxonomy): Eukaryota > Metazoa > Chordata > Mammalia > Afrosoricida > Tenrecidae > Nesogale > Nesogale talazaci. Next base: position 26,624 of record PVJH01015929.1, read on the forward strand.
CTCAAACTTTTTAAACAGGGGGCCAGTTCACTGTCCCTGAGACCATTGGAGGGCTGGACTATAGTTAAAAAAAAACAAAACAAAACTATGAACAAATTCACTGTGGACCCGGGATGAGTGGGCTAAAAGCAGGACAGCAGCAGCGGCAAAAACACGCAGCCGGTAGGATAAATGTCCTCGGCGGGCCACATGTGGCCCATGAGCTATAGTCTCTAATCTATCAAAATATTGGTAAGAAAGGGTCATGTTTAGCAGCAGCATGGCCAGATGACTTTGTATATAGAATTTTATTATATCCAATAAATCTGGTTGAAAGACCCAAAAAAAGGCATTTTGTCAAATTAAAAAGGACCCAAAAGCTCCACCATGGCATTAAACTGCTTAGAAAACAGGGTGATTTGCACAACACTCTACTGGAATTAGAATTGCAAAAGTAATACAAACACCTTTAAAAAAAAGGGATAAAAGTTACACCAAGGGTTGTAAACTGGAGCCTGAAACATAGGGAATTCAGGATAGCTGATCCCTTCAGGACCAGTGGTGGGAGTGGTCCTACCAGGAGGGTGGAGTAGAAAGGGGGAACCAACTGCAGGGCTCTACATATAACCTCCTCCCTGGTTACAGACAAGAGGGAAGGGTGAAGGGACACATTGGACAGTGTATGATATGAAAAAGTAATAACAATTTGTAAATTATTAAGGGTTCATGGAGGAGGGGGTTTGGAAAAGGGGGAAAACATGGGGAGCTGGTAGTGGAGGCCTGGAGGGAGGGAGCATGTTTTGAGAGTAATGATGGCAACAGGTGTGTAAATTGGTCTGCATACAATTGACATATGTATTGATCGTGATGGGAGCTGTATGAGACCCCAATAAAATGATTTATATTAAAAAAAAAAAAAAGCGGAAAAGAGGAGCTTCTTTCTACCAAGGGCTCAAGTAGAAAATATTTGGAAATGAATATGGCAGCATGTGTACAAATATGCTTGATACAAATGATGCATGGAATGTTATAAGAGCTATAAGAGCCCCCAATAAAATCATTGGGTGGGGGGGGAGAGAAAAAAAAGGAAAAAAGGAAGCTATTCTAAATTTAAAGAGAAACTTACTCATTAGATGGCCCGGGTGGCTTTGATTTTGTTAATTCTTCACCTAGTAAAATATACAATATGAAAAATTAGTAATTCAAGTAATAGAATATCTTAATGTAAAATGAAATATTGTACACAAATACCAATGAATACTTTAAAAATTATGGAACATATATATTTATTAAATAAATATGAAGAAAAGGAAAGTTTTTAACATGTTTTCTATCATGTTTAATATAAAAGTGGCTGAATTTCTACAAAATCTTGAATTCTTTCATGACCCTTGACAAAACAATTACTTAAATTGACTAAATTATGTTATTTACTAAAATAAATTGTTAAGGAGAGAGAAGAGCTGCAACTTTAAAAGTTTGAAGAAATGTTTTCAAATTTATATAAACTTGACTAAAGAATTTTTATGAAGGTATTTCAAATTCTAACAAGATTATTAGTAACTATATGACTTAAAATTCCTTAAGGAAGCAAATTTTGGAAAATTAAAAATTTTATATCATTTACAGCAACTAATATCTTGGTAAGATTTGTTTTGCTCCATTTGTCTACATGTGTGATAAATACATAAAGGAAGCATTTGCTGTTTCAATCATAGTAACATGTAGCAGTCAGAGACTTCTTGATTCTCTTGATTATATTCACTATGATTATATTAATTGATTATATTCACTATGTTGTACAACTGTCACCCCTGACCATTCCTACTCTCCCCCCTCAAAAAAAAAAAAATCTTAACAGAAATTCAAAATCCAATTCCCCCCTCCCACTAAACCATGGTAATATTAATAAACCTTGGTCTCTATGCACTTTCCTGTTCTAGATATCTATTAGTGGGAGCAAACAATGTTTGTCTTTATCTGTGTGACAGTTCATTTAGCAAAATAGTCTCAAGGTTCATCTGTGCTGCAGCATTAGCAAGACATCATTTCTCTTTATGGGTGTAAAATATTCCATAGTCTGTATAGGCAATTTTGATTATCTGTTTATCTGTGGTGGACATTAGGATTATCACCACCTTTTAACTACTGTAAATAATGGTGCGACGAACAGTGGTGTAGAAATATGTTTAAGTCCCTGCTTTCATATCATTTAGTGTACATACTTAGGAATGGCATTACTGGGCTATATTACTTCTACACTTACTTCTACATTCTTCTGTTAGATGATATGATAGGCTGGAAGGACTAGAGAAACAAATTCATTGACACTCCTTTATGTGTAAGAAAGAGTTTTATACCATGGATTAGTTGGATATCAGGAAGACATCCCAGCCCAGCCCACCTCAAGTCCCTATGTCAGATACTAGTCCTGAAGTTCTTCTTCAGATTCATAAAAACACATGCAAAGATGCAGAATGCAGAAACAACACTGGCCAGCGGGTGCAGAGTCTCAGAGATCCAATGGTTTTAGAGGCATCTCCGGGGTTCTTGCCAGTCTCAGCTTGGCTCATCAACATGAAGGTGAAGGCAGAGGGATGAGGGATGTGCCCAAGATCCTCCTTATGAGAAGGTCACACCCGTGAGGAAGCACCATCAGGCTGTGACTTGACTGACCTCTATACTTTTAAATCTTCAAATTGACACAAAACTATGGAACTACCACAGATGATCTTGAACACAATTTTACTTGCAAGTAATACTGATGATATTGTTGCATAATTTGAACATCCCACAGGGTCAAATATGGATCTCTTCCAATAAGCTTGCCAAGTGGTTATCTTCCAAATTTCCTGGCTTGCAGAAGTGAGTGCTTCATCAGCTAGTTGAAGCATCTCAATTGGTATTCCATCAATTCCTGGAAGCAGCTGGAATGACTTCCTTCAGTACGGTTGAGTCTTGCTCCTTTGCTACCCCTTGAAAAGTTGGAATGTCCACAGTACTCTTTGGCACAGTGACTCTGTGCTCCTTGCACTTTCTTTGGGTGCTTCTAGTATCACTGAATAGATACTTCGATGTTGAAGAAGAATTTTCCATAGAATTTTTCGATGTTGTAACTCAAGGCTTAAGTTTTTCTTTACATTCCTTCAGTTTAAAATATGCCGAGTGTGTTCTTCCTCACTGATATTTTAACTACATCTTTGCACATGTCACATACATGGTACCCATTCAACAGTGTGGTAAACTGAGGAACTGAATGGGCATGTAATGCAGCTAAATCCTCTATGCTCATAATCACGGGTCTGAGAAGCTGTCTCTGGTGGGGGAAGACCCTGATAGTTATGAGATAAAAATAATTCTCAATACACATTCTCATGACCGAGCACAGTCACTCTAATACTCCCCTTCCCCCCATAAAGGAACTGCCTTAAAGAAGCTACCTTATTAGCTGAATCATTCACATATCTGACTGCTCTCTGTGCCTGGTGGCCATCTGTAGGTAAAAGCAAGCAGACTCTATAGGTGAAGAGCAAATCTCTGGGGAGGGCTCAGGGGTGTTCAAATAACTAGCACTAGGTTAAGACGTTTAGTCATTTCACTGCTTGTTTATTATGCTATCCACGTATGACATTATCCATTGGCTATATATTGTTTGTTGTATGATGTGTATACCTTTTGAAAGATCTGTAAACCCCAGTATATATGCCAGCAAACCTGTGGGTCTCGACCCCATAAATATCCATTGGCTATATATTATGTTTGTTGTATGATGTGTATACCTTTCGAAAGATCTGTAAACCCCATTATATATGCCAGCAACCTGTGGGTCTCGACCCCATTGGGAGTCAAACGACCCTTTCACAGGGGCCGCCTAAGACCAATGGAAAACACATAAATATTTCACAGTATGTAATTATATATTGTTTTGTGATAAATCACTGCTTTAATTATGTTCAATTTAATTATGACAATACATCCTGTCATCAGATATTTACATTATGATCCATAACAGTAGCAAAATTAGCTATGAAGAAGTAACTAAAATAATTTTATGGTTGGAGTCACCAGAACATGAGGAACTGTATTAAAGGTCATGGCATTAGGAAGGTTGAGAACCACTGAAGTAATCCCGTGGGAAAGTACATGCTCTGTCAGTCCTGACAAGGGGCCTCTGTGCTCTGCCGACTGTCTCATTTTCCACAATCAAAGTTGCTCCTGAGGCAAAGCTGGAGCATTGGAGACCCCCGTACCGCAACACAACAGGCTGTTTCTTCATGTTTTACTACCTTCTGTTTTTGTAACTTGAATTACTTTTCACAAGGAATTGGAAAACAAAGGAACAGTATCAGTAATATAAAAGTTTTGATGGTTCATAAACAATTTTCCTTGTATCTTATTGTTTTATAGAACCAAACAAGCGATGAGTCCGAAGTACACAATATGAGTAAAGGCAGCAAATTACACATACTACAGTGCCCATTTACACCGCATTCTTGCTTTTGGCTCAATTTGATCACATTTGCTCTGACTCAAAGGCCTTACTGAGCTGTTCTCCATCACATTTGTGCACGTTGCCCTCATTGTCAAAACTGTGCTGCTGCTTATCCACATGTTACTCAAGTACCTACAATTGAAATACTGTAACATTTCTTTTTGAAAGGTGAAATTGTTTTATTTGGCATTTATAAATTTAGTAAAGTCTTTTAAATTGTGCAAAGGTTTTTATTAGAATTGATGTGGCACATCTGAACTCCTTGATGTGGCTCTTCTATCCAGTCATTGTAACTCCCACTAAATGGTGGGAGACTGAGTGGTCTGAAGCTAATTAAGTGTGGAACTCCAATGTTGGGGGACTAGTCAGTTTTCTTATCCAGCTGGGTGAGCTCTCATTCACAGAGTGAGCTTTCTCAGAATCAGGAACAGGGCTTTGCCCCTTCAGGAAAGAAGAACCATAAGCAAAACTATACCTCGAGATCTTTATGCAGAGGCTGCAGTGGGGCAAAGGAAGGTGACACCAAGAATGTGAGACAGACTGGCAAGGGAGAGAAGTCAAACTGACCTCCATATACTTTTACCGATGGTACAGTTTTATTTCAATTTTCTTCTAACAAAATTACATAGGTTTTGAGTGAGTTGTCCAAATACTATTTTTCCCTTTGTTTCATCAAAAATGGATTTTGCTATTTTAATACATGATTCATATATTTAAGTTTAAGGCATGTTTTTCTTCTTTGTAATATTGTAATTTTCATAAAAGTTTATAGAGCAAATTAGTCTTCCAATTAACAATCCACACACCGCTCATCTTGTGACCTCAGTTCAGTTCCGCTGATATAACAACATGCTTCCCACTTCATCCCTGAGCTCTCCTTTGTCCATGTATCTTTCTTTCCAGCCCCATCCTGCCTCCTGAGATTGTTTTTGGGTAAATAATGTTATTTTGTTATTGTGTGGTGGAATATTCTGAGGAATATTTTCTTCGCAATTGTTACTGTTTATTTTATGAGTCTGTCTGATGTCTGACTGTGGGTCAGTTTCAGGTTTGCAGGTAGTCTAAGGGCCACAGTCTCAGCAAGTCCACCAATCTGTATCAAATCAGTTAAGTCAGGTTTTTCTGTAATTTTGAACTGTGTTCTACATTTTGACCGGACCTTCTAGGGTCCCAATCAGAGTGGGAGGGCGTGGTGGCTGGGGTACTGTCTTGGTCGTCTGGTGTCAGGATAACAGAGGCGGTGGTTCACATGATCTTTTAGGCCTTTGTTTCCTTGAGACTTTTGACTTTCTTCACTTTTCTTTTCTCTGGAGAGAGAGGCCAATATTTGCTTCTAAGAAGGTCGGTACTCAATCACTAAGACCCGAGTCACTACTCAGGGCAGTAGAGACCCTTATTGTTTTGCAGCACTTTATAACAATTAGAGATTTCTAATACTATGGCTCTAAGGTCTCAAACTTAGTGACTCATTCCAACGACGTTGATGGTTATGGCTAAGAAGTATCCATAACTCTCTAAGGTATGCTTTTTTAATTCTTTAAGAAAAAATAAGGGTAACTTCCCTTCTTTTAAAGTAAGACACATCATTCTAGTATTTAAAGCTCGTGATAAGAAAGACCATTTGTTCTATAGCTGCAAAAACTGAAAAAATTAACCAATTGTCTAATAAACTTAATAGACATAAAATAACCAATTTAAGTATCAAACTTACTAGAAGAATTCCGATTCATCTGCACCTAAAACAAAAATTTGAAAACTAAGTTACATTAAAGAAATAAGTTAATTTAGCAAGAAAGTAATACTAGGAACCCATTTTTTTAACTTGCTTTAAATTATGAATTGCAAGCTATACTTACATTAAAAAGACATACTACTTGTTTTGTAGTAAGAAGTAATTATACATGCCATTTTAACAGCCAATGTTTTAAAATAGCCACTTACAGCAAGATGCTGTGGCCTGCTAACCTAAATAAGTTAACATAAATATTTTTAAAGTCAATATTCAGATATTACAAAAGGCTTTTGAAAAGTCAATAGGTAAAAACACAAAATCTTATACTTACTGGGCTGTGTCTCTATTAGTACATGGAAGAAAAAAGAAAGACAGTCAGTTTAGAATCCAAAATGGGGAATATGCCTGCTCTAATAATTTGTCTGTTCACCTTCTGAATCAGATATCAAATACATTCACCTTAAAAGTACATACTGTGGGAGAGAAAGATCTTTAGCTAGATAAACAATAAGGAAATGGGGCTTTAAAATATTCTCTTTTCAATCAATTATTAACTGCTAATTTCTATTCATTTGCTAAACATGAAATCATTTTCTAATGAGAAAAAAGAGAACACAATTTAAAACACTCATGCGCATACTACCCAGATACTGTATTTACTATATACACTCACTTATCAAGAGGATTACTTAGATTCCAGAGGCTAGGCCACTGCGAAAACTGCTGGTATGTGAAAATGAAGGATGAGTCCATCAAATCACAAACTGGAAGATGATTGCATCATTTTTGTTTTTGGGGCATCACTGCCCTCTGGTGGTGGGGGTAGGAGGCCCAGCCTTGCTGCTGGATTTGAACCTCCAACCCAGTGGGCCGCAGTCCCGCGCACTACCGGGGCTCAGCAATGATTGCATCATTACACAACTACCAAACCACTATGTAATTGTCAAACATTCAACATAATGGCCTAGGCAAGCTGACACAAAACCTTATCAGTCATAGCTAGCAGTACTCTCACATTGCAATGGCAATGTTTGCTACTGTCTGAATTAGGTCACTAATACAAAAAATTACCAAATAATCGACTTTTTACTGTCATCATATATGGGAAATGTTGAATAATGAGATAGCTGATAAATGAAAAAGAGGTTTTATCATATATCTTTGAAAATTACTCTCAATTTTTAAAGCTTTTCACAATATCCTACTTAAAATGTATGCATCAGAATTTATTAAACTTTTCATAAGTTAGTATTAATCCTAATGTTAAATAACAATGGTGCAATAAAATTCTTACTTCTGAATCTATGTATTTCGTAAATAATTTTAATACTAAAAATCCTAAATTTGCATAAATGAGAGAAAAATATTTTTTCTAAACAAATATGTATAGACTAAAACATAAAATTAGATAATCATTTGAAATGCATATATATTGTCATAATTATGTTTATAAATGTTTACTAAGAGAAACAAATTCATGAAATTATGAGTTATTTATAGATAACTAATTTTCATTTTAATTCAGGCTTTTATCCAACAATTCAACGTCTCTGAATTCAGTATATTCAACATCAGTTGAAAATTTTATGCTAATTTTTTCTGCCCGTAAAAGCTAAGGAAAATATAATATCTTAGGATCAAGGAATTAGCCATCATCACAAAGAAATATTATCCTTGTCTTTCCTTTTATGAGAAGTCTAGGAAAGAAATGTTCAAGAAACAGACCAAAAAACCAAAGATATCATTTAATCTTTAAATTCTTTATTATGGAATTCCCTGGTTCCAAGGTTCATAAAACACAGGACAAAACTTTAAAATTAAATGATGAAAAGATTTATGCTATCAGTTCACAAAATTCTTCCTGGGGTTAAAAAAAAAAAACAGGTGGCAGTAATAGTGGATTTTGTATATGTTTACATGCAAAACATTTTCACAAGCAAGCCAAATAAAGCCATACTTAAAAATTTATCTTCCTGTATATAGATACACAATAAACATTTCTTTATTTCCTCTTAGTCTAATATAAGTTTCTATAAGAATAGTACTTTCAGATACTTACAGATATTGCTGGGGATAATGATATATTCCCTATAGATAATTTTAATTCATCCAAAGAAGCCATAGTGTGATGAGAATTATTTGGATGAGCAGGTTTGATTTCTATCCGGTACTTCTTTGGTTCTTCATCATCAGAGTCAGAGTCACTAGATGAGTAAAAATGGTTCTCTTTGGTATGTAAGTGTCAATTAAGGAATTTCTATACTGAAGCATCTTAATACATAACCAGTTTTTTACATAATGTATTTACAGAAAGCAAAAAGCTTTAAAAAAGATGAACTTTTAATAGAAATAAAGCTTCTAACTTTTAGTAATAAAAATATTAAGTGAAAAATGAGCTTTAAGTAAAAATTTAGTTATAAAAATGTTAAATGAGGGCTGAGGCCCGGTGGCGTAGTGGTTGTGCGTGGAACTGCGGCCCACTGGGACGGAGGTTCAATTCCAGCAGTGGGGCTGGGCCTCCTACTCCCACCACCGGAGAGCAGTGATGCCCCCCCCCCAAAAAAATGTTAAATGAAAAGTGAGCTTAAGTTAAAAACTTCAGCTAATAGATTGTTGTGTCATAATTATCTACTTATCTGCCAATACAAATCATAAAGATGTCCAGATGATGAAAGGATATCATTCTGATTTGCTTCTGGTTTAATACTATAGCCTTCTTCATCTACGTCAGGAATGTTCTATGGGAAAAAGAAAAATCTTTAGTGGTAACTATAATATACAAAAAGAACTATAATATATAAAACATTCGTATAACTGCCTTAAATATTACTTTGAAACTATGGCTTATCAAATACCAAAAAATTAATTAGTAAAACTACTTAAGAAAATTGCACCTTTATATCTCATTGGCCAAAACAACAAATTCCATGTTTCAAATGTATAAGAGAAGAAAAAAAGGAAGTCTTGACAAAATTTCAAACAAAAATTTTCCAAGGTCAAAAACAATCCAGAATTCTCAAATTTTAGTTTCTACCCTAAATAAGAATATGTGGTAGTTTTAAAACAAACACAAACTTTCAAGTTAAGCTAAGCTTGCTTCCCAAATCAATCTAGAAATAATCTCAATATTGAAAAAAGCCCTAAGGAAAATAAGATGTAGATTCTTCCTTTAAAACCATTTGAGCAACATAAAAATCTACCGTGATGAGCTCTGTAACACTGACACCCCAATATTGAAGCCTGCACCTGCCAGGTTGGCCCCTGTCTTTTCAAGTAATTTTCATAACAAAGGTGGAAAGGTGAAGGGGTGGGGGAACCCTATAGAGAACTAAGCATCAGTGGCTATTACTAACCCAGAGACTCCCTGAACATAATACAACTAGAGGAGTCTCTGAGATTAGGGCTCTTCAAACTCTGAATTAAAGCTACCCCCTGAAATCAGCTTTATATTTAACCAATATATAATGGCTTCCACCCTTGAGTACATGGACATATTTGTAATCTAATTAAACCCACAGGAGCATCAGCTATTTTGAACTGTAGATGCGAAGTATGACGGTAGGAGAATTAAGTAAATAGAAGTGAAATAACTAACAGAAATGAGACTTTTGGCACAATGTGAATATTATAACCAATTATTCATCATCATGTCTAGAAATAGTGAAACAGGAAATACAGTTGCTGTGTTGTTTTCACCAAAAACAAGCAAAAAAATTCTATCCCGAGTACCAAAGAAATATAAGGTCTTTTGTTTCCTGCATGTCCTGTGAAATCCGTTTCTAACAATGTGTTTAACTTTACATGTAATAATACTCTACATCAAATTAGAAACCGAACTCACTTCCATCAAGTCAACACTGACTCATAGTGACCCTATAATTAATAACAATATATGTAATTCTTAAATACCTCTCAGTGTCTTGTTTTGCCTTGGTCATACTCTTTATTTTCCCCACTATTACGCAATGCCTCTTGTCACGAGAATTAATTTTTTTTTTAATCTTCCAACGAACATTTATTGAGCAGCCATATTGGCTAGGTCCTGGGGCAGGCACTGGGAGGGAGAGGGGAGGGGGGGGCTGCACAGCGGCAAGGTGTTACCATATGAGGCAGGAGACATCAGGGCACAGAAGGTCAGTAAGCTTCCTTCTTGGGCCGGGAGATGCCGGGGTGTGAGAAAGAGGGGACTCAGGGGCATGAGAAACCCCTGTGAATCTCAGCCTTCCTCTATCTGAGACCCACGTTTCCCCATCCCAAGCTCCCTGTCATCATGCATGACTGTTGACTCACTGACCACAATTTATTGAACACCTACTACACACAGTTCTGGGAAGACTGTGGCTGTACCTGGAAGACTCCTCCGGGTGCAGATCAGGGCCCAGGCAACAAAAGGATGGGGGCCACATCATAAAAGCACAGGAGCTTGCCCCCAGGCTCTGGCCAGAGTGGACTCAGGGTTGGTGAGGGTCACTTGGAGAGGGTCAGGCTTAGGGATGCCCCACGGGGGGCTCTTCCAGAATCCCCAAGAGGAACTCCCACCCCAAGTCTACCAGAATTAATCCTTTTTTTGGGGGGGTGGGGGCATCACTGCCCTCAGGTGGTAGAGTAGGAGGCCCAGCCTTTGCTCCGTGGAGCTGGAATCGAACCTCCATCCCAGTGGACCGCAGTCCCGCGCACAACCACTACGCCACCGGGGCTCAGCCCCAGAATTAATTCTTATCTATTAAATAGTTGGTATTTCTCCCTGCCCTCCCCTCCTTTCCCTGCTAATCATCAAAGAACATTTCTCTCTGTATGTAAACATATTCCTGCCTTGTTTATAACAGCGGTCTCATAAATACTTATCCTTTTGTTTTTGACTTATTTCATTATTTCATTCAGTATAATGTCTTCCAGATTCATCCATGTTTCAGATGTTTGAGGATTCGTTGTTCTTTATCCTTGCACAATGTTTCATTGTATGTATCACAGATTTTTTACTCATTCATCCACTGGTGGGCATTTAAACTGTTTTCACCTTTTTGTTATTGTGAATAATAATGCTATGGTGAACATGGATATGTATGTCTATTCATCTCACCGTCTATTCATCTCACCGATCGCAATCCTCTAAGATATATACCTAGTAGTACAATTGCTAGAACACACATCTTTTTGGAAATTTTAAGGACACATCATACAATTTTCCATAACAGCTATACCAATCTGTAGTTTCCACAGCAATGTAGAAGAGCACTGTCTCCCCACAGTCTTGCCAGCATTTTTGTCCTGTTTTTAAACCCATTATTTAAAAGCAAGCCATTATTGCCAGAGTGAGCAAGTATCTCACTGTAGTTTTGACTTAAATCACTCGTGCTAATGAAAAAGACCCTGATGGCGCTGTGGTGAGACGAGGGCTACTGACTGCAGAGTTAGTGGTTCAGATTCACCATAACTCCCAGGGAAAAAAGATGAGCCTGACTGCTCCCATCAAGATTTAGAACTTGGGGCTGAGTCCCGGTGGCGTAGTGGTTGTGCGCAGGACTGCAGCCCACTGGGTTAGAGGTTCAAATCCAGGAGCAAGGCTGAGCCTCCTACTCCCACCACCAGAGGGTAGTGATGCCCCCCCAAAAAACAAAACAAAACAAAACACACACACACACACACACACACACACACACACAAAAAGATTTAGAACTTGGAAACTCTATAGTGGAGGCATTATGACTCTAAATCAACTCAACGGCAGTGAGTTTTGGTATTCAAATGGCTACAGGTCAGAGAGAATCTTTTCATAAATGTCTTCTCTGAAGTGATGTTTGTTCATGTCTTTTATCTACATTTTAATTGGATTGTCTTTTTCATGTTGAGGTGTTGAAGTTTTCTATAATTCTTAGAGATAAGACTCTTACAGGATATATGTTACAGCCAAAACCACTTTTTCAGTCTATGAGGTTCTTGTTATCACGTCAATTTGGATTCCTGGCAGAGCAGAGCTGTTCTATAAGGGTGTGAAGGCTATGTCTTTTTGGAAGCAGATATCTACTTGTCTTTAGAGCAATGGTGCTCAACCTGTGGGTCTCGACCCCTTTGGGGGCGTCAAATGAACCTTTCACAGGGGTCACCTAAAACCATCAGAAAACACAAATATTGGGCCTGAGCCCCGGTGGCGTAGTGGTTGTGCGCGGGACTGCGGCCCACTGGGATGGAGGTTCAATTCCAGCAGTGGGGATGGGCCTCCTACTCCCACCACCGGAGAGCAGTGATGCCCCCCCCAAAAAAAAACACAAATATTTCAGAATATAAAATTACATATTGTTTTATAATCACTGTGCTTTAATTATGTTCAATTTGTAACAATGAATATACACCCTGCGTATCAGATATTTACATTAAGATTCATAACAGTGGCAAAATTACAGTGATGAAGTAGCAACAAAAATAATTTTATGGTTGGAGGTCACCACAACATGAGAAGCTGTATTAAAGGGTCACGGCATTAGGAAGGTTGAGAACCCACTGCTTTAGAGACGTCTCTGGGGGGTTTTAAATTAACAGCCTTTGGGCTATTAGTTGAGCATTTAATTATCTGTGTTACTCAGAGATTCCTTAAAAGATCACAATTGCCAGATGTGTGTGTGTGGGGGGGGGGGGGGGGGGGGGGGAAAGATCACAATTGCTTTTAGAAAGTTTTTCCGTATTGGCAAACCAAAAGGATAGTGGTTCAAGTTCACCAGTTTCTCCTTGGGAGAAAGAAGAGGCTATCCCAATAAAGATGGACAAAACCTTGGGAGAGTCAGAATTTTCTCAATATCAAACAAGTTAAAATTTATTAATTTATTTAACAGCTTCTAATAACTTATTGAGTTCATTATTTTGACACTATAAGTAATGTTGGAATAAAAATATTTCTCTTTCTCAAAGAGGGCTCTTTATATCAACATTGTTGATCATATACACTGTGAAGAGAGAGAGACCAGAAAACGACCGGGTTGCTTCACAGAGTTCATGAAAAACCTGAACTAAAAAAGATTTTTTTTTTCCCACTGAACTTTTTGAAGTCCCTTCATAGAGAAGCATTAGCTACATGTATATTAATATAAATGCTGGGAAAGTTTTGTGCATATAGTTGTAATGATTCCAAGTAGTATGACTGTTCAGTCAAAAAGAACAAGGGGGAAAAGTGAAGGGGGGGCGATATGCAATTCAGAGTTAGGTTACTGGCACATTGTAACAATTGAGATCCCAACAGTTTAAGTGTATAAACCTTAAAAAAAAATTGGCTAATATTAAAGGTTAAAATATAATTTCATCCCCCAGTAAAATGACTTATTAAAAAAAAAGAAGAGGGAAAAAGGTGCCTATACAAGGGCTCAAGTAGAAAATATTTGGAAATGAAGATAGCAACATGTATACAAATATGCCTGATACAAATGATGTATTGAATGTTATAAGAGCTGTAAGAGCCCCCAATAAAATCATTAAATATGTACATATAATTTCATTCTAACTTGTATCAGAATAAGGCTGTTTTGACCATGTTTATATTTATTTCAACTTTCTTTTGGAGGGGGCATCACTGCCCTCTGGTGGTCTTGGGAGCTACCCAGACTTGCTCCTGGAGAGCCGCTGCTGGATTTGAACCGCCAAGCCCATGGGCCACAGTCCTGCACTCAACCACTACACTACCGGGGCTCAGCCCTCTCCACTTTCTTTCTGTAAAAACTTTCCCTTTTCTTCCACTCCCATCAGAGGGCAGTGATGCCAAAAAAAAAAAAAAAACTTCCCCTTTTACGCTACACCTTTTTGCTACTGGGGGCTTATCTTTTCTACTAATATGCAAGGACATTTAATAAATAGAAACACTTAAGTCCCTTATAACATATGTCACAAATATGTTAGCCAATTTGGCAGTTCCAATGCTTCTCTAGAGGTTTTCTTGGTTTCTATACCATTTTTCATTATTACACAAATTTACCAATCATTTCTTACATGACATTAAAATTGTGTGTTCACTTTAAAAGTCCTTTCCTAATTCCTGATTAAAGTACAAAATCAACTATTACATAAGAGTATCAATGAGCTAGTGATAGAATTTTAAATGTATTATTTAACAATTTCAAACATGAACTCCTAATGAACTTTACTCAATATTATAATATCAAATAAATGTTTGCATAATTAATTCAAAATGAAATATATGGTAATTTAATAAAGTAAATGTGAAACCTATCTTCCAAGTTTTTCATTAATTAGTAAACTAAGAGCAACAAAACAGGTAAGATACATATTATAAATCAAACTCTCTAAAATTCTAGGGTTCAGTAGACATCTATTTATTTTCACTAAAAATTTATCTACAGATCATTTTCATATTTTAAAGCTGAAATAATAAACATATATACTCATGTTATTTTAAGTAAATAACAAAATACAATGTTTCATGAACTACCTGTAGTTCTTTATTTTCATACACTATTGTGATGTAAAGGATCAAAATGTTTTGGGGACAAAGGATACAATGCTTATACAAATAAGAACAATAAGCAGAGTGTTTGATCTTTTTATACTTAATAACATGGAAAGCACTTATTGAAGAGTGTGAAAAATTGGTACCTTTACTCTCCCAATGAAGCAGATTAAAAAATATATAATCTAATTTTTCATTAAAAAAAGCACATTAATGTATTTATTGTTGTTGTTGCTAATGTTTTTAAAATGACTCTCTCTTAACAAAACTCAAATGCATGAAGTGATATGGTAATATTTTAATAGATCTAAGACTCAATTAGTAAAAACACCCCCTTTTAGAATGTAATGTAGTACACAAAGTTGATCTCTGGCTTGTCATACAGAAAAAGTAATACAGTTATTATACCACTGCAATTTTAAAAGCAAAGCATCTGCTTTTCAACGGTAGTTAGAAAATCTTTCCATAGCAAAGGATCTGGCAAGAAAAGCTGAAAACGCCTTGGTTGAAATAATCTTAAGAGTAATCTACAATAAGACAACCAGGATCAGGAGTACTTACAAGTGAATCTGCATCAGGGGATTCGCTGGGAAAACAAAGAAAATATTATCAATGCTCAACAATTGAATAGTCTATCAGTTGTAAACAAGACAGAGTAGACAGAAAAACCTGATAATTTACTTCTTAAAATTAGACAATCAAAACTCTATGGGAAAAAAAAAAAAACCTCTATGGGTCACAACACAATAGTGTCTGAAGACTTTACTGAAAGTACTGGATGAAAACTACGTTGGATAGTTTTCAAAACAGACGTACCACCAATTGTCAAGATAGAACACAATCAGGAAATGCTTCCATTTGCTGTTCATGGGGTCAACATTAGTCAGAGCTGACTCTTAACAAGATCCAAAAATATCCAAAGCGAAAATTATTCTCCAGTTTGAAATGGAGCCAAAAGCAGATAAACAAACAAACATAGATCCAGGAATGAACTTGGGGCTCACATAAATCCTAGCTCCAACTTCAGAGTCATGAGTTCTTAGACTATGACCCTGCTCAGGAAGGAAGCACAGAAGATAGGGGTGCTCTAGCAAAAAGTGGTGAAAAGAATGAGACGGTGCCCAGCTATCTGATAAAATAGTATCTGGAGTCTTAAAGTGTTTGGGGTCTCTAAACAAGGAGCCATCAAAGACAGTTATCATCTAAGTCCACATGGAAGAAACAGACCACCATCGGTCACTAAACCATTGTAAATCATATAATCCTGTATTGAAGGAAGGATTAGTATCAGTGTCTAAATTGTGAGACTCTGGCTTGCAAAAGAATGTGGATGACAGTGGGAGCCCAAGATAAATTTGTGGGGCATAGGCCCCTGTTGAGTTCCTTCTATCCCCAATTAAAGGACGGGAGGAAAAAGTGATTACTAAACAGAGTGCATTGGAGAGATGAGTATAAAAAGCAAAGAGATAAACCAACTTCAACCGTTAAAACCTTGTCAATTAAGTCAGCCCCTCTGATGCATGCTGGACCTGCTTGGTTTTCAACATTTTCTGTAATTTTGTTTGTTCTTATTAGGGCTTATCTCAGAGGTGTGAAGTCATTGGGGGTTCACCCTCTTGAAGCTGTGTTTTGTTTTTCTGTTTTTCAGCGGGGTGTGTGTGTGTGTGTGTGTGTGTGTGTGTGTGTGTGTAAGAGGTGTGGTGGGGTGGGTAAAAGGGAGATGATGTCAAGGAGTCCAGGAAGGAAAAGAATGTTCAGAAACTAATGGTGCTAGCAATTGTACAATACTGTTTAATGTGACTGAACTATGTATTAACTCCCAATTAATAACTTTTAGAAAATGTTCCCTTGTGACTCACAGCTGCCTCATAGGCTAGGACAGAACTGCTCATGTGGGTTTCTGAGACTGCAGCTCTTTCACAGCAGTAAAAGAACTCATCTGTTTCCTACAGAGCAGCTAGTGGTTGCAAAATACTGACCATTTGGTTAGTAGGAATTACATAAACCACTATACCACTAGGGATCCTCTGAAAATAATAGAGTCATCAAAATATGAAAGCTCACGAGAGCTCAACTAAAAAATGAAGATTTTTCATCTTTAGTCAATTTTACTGGGTCAACAAATTGCTTGACATTTTACTAGTGTTCCCTCAGTCTAAACAGATTGCATAATTATGGAAAGAGACTCCTTTAATTCAAGTTTGTTCTTGATTAATTACAGTTCAATAATTTTCGATTAGAGGTGCATATTAGGAATCACATGGGCTATTTAAAAAGAAAAAATATGTGGAGGCCTCCTGATAGACAATATGATCAACTTCTGAGTTGCAGTTTACACATACACATATTTATTTTCTCTCCCATGTTTAGTCTTAATGTGTAGCCAATGTTGAAACCTCTGCTTAGCTAATACCTAGTATAATTTCATAGGTGCTAATTAATACTCTATTCGTATACAATCTCTTATTTTAAAAAATAAATAATATACCTTACAAATACACCAAATATTCTCCAAAAGAAGGATAATTTGGTACTAATAGTACTTTTACTTTCTCTGATCTAACACTTTCAATTTATGTATGCTTATATGTTTAGCATTACCTAGAAGATCTATACCAAATTGTTGATCATATTTTATCTCTTAAGCAGTAGAATAATGAAATTGTTTTACTTTATTTCTATACTTTTTATTATAAAAGCAGTTAAAATTTTTCACTGACAAGATATGAAAGCTTTCATCTTTGTTAAAACTTTTAAAATAACTAATACTGTCAGATAAACTGAAAATCGTGTTTATTTAGAAAGGCTTGCTTCCATTTTTTCATATCTTAGGTATATGAGCTTTGGGTTATATCTTAAGAATCACTGTTTCTCAAATTCAAAACAATTATTTTATTCTTAATCGTTAATATCTAATATACTTACACAGATTCTGCATCCTTTTCCTTTTTAATTATCCCTGGCAGTGCAAATGTCTTTCTTTTCCGTGGTTTCACACCTTTAAAAAGTACACATGGTTACAAACACTTCAACTTCTCCTGATAACTATATTAAACTTATGACTATATCTTGTATACTGACAGGGAATTAACTCATAATTATTGATATCAAATTTGGATGAAAAAAAATAAAAGCATCAACTACTGAATCCCAATATTTAAGCCATACTCATAATCCATTTAGATTTTTCTCAAAATTCAGTGACTTACTATGGCTCTTCTAGCCAAGGCCTTTGTGTTTAACAAAGTTTCCAAGATCAGCTTCAGGTTTTCAGCAGCTCCTTACTTCCTCTAACATAGACAGCTTGGGAGAGTGAAGAGCAGAGGAAAACAGGAATGCCCGCAACAAGATGGACTAACACAGTGGCTGTAAAACTGGGCTCAGGGATGGGAACAATTGTGAAGATGGCTCAGGACTAGGTTAACTGGGAGTTAATTGGGGTTACCACCCTGTCGGGTATAATGTCAGTCATATAAGAAACAGGAGGAAAAAAATATAACTACCAGCAAGAGAGAAGGGCCAGGGATGGAGCACATGTTTTGGACCCCAAGATCTATGTGCACTGACCCTCCATGGTTCATAAGAAAGCTCTGACCACCAGAGAAACAGCAGAGGATGAGGAAGAGCAGAATCAGGAGGCAGAACAATGGACTCCCCAGCCCAACTTTAGAAAGCAAGGAGAGCTGAGTGCTTTTCTCTAAGAGCCTGGTTTGTGGAGTGGGGAACATCTGGGCACTTAACTTGCAAAGCAGGGGCTACTGCTCCACAGAGCTGGAACCCAGTGCCTTGGGGTTGAGGACTTAAAAGAGCAGCATGCCTTTTGGGTACTGACAGTTCTACAAAAGCTTTCTAACATTGCCTTCGCAGGGCAGAGTCCAGGTCAAGAGGCTGAGGAATTAGAGAGACTTGCCTCTAAGTCTGGCAGAAATGAGACTGTCGTGACTGAATAATTGTATACTAAGCATTTCTCACCTAATTATAACCTATGGACATCCCTAATAAACCCCATAATCTGAGTATGTCTGTGTGTCCTCAGTGCCTATTGCATGAATCATCAAACACTGTCACAGAAGAGGAGTGCACGGAAGGCGGGATGCTGCTGCCAGTATAGTGTGAAGAAGGGATGAAAGGTGGAGGCAAGTCTGACCTTGGCCCCACTGTAATCAGATTGGGTGATGGTGAGATAGAGTATTTCCCTCTCCTGTGTGAAGATGGAAATCAGGCCTCATGTCCATGTCACATTCATTTGGTTCATTTGGTCACTGGAATGTTCTTTCCTTTATCTAAATCTTCCTTAAGTCACCTCAGGCAAAATACCTAAAACCATAATTAAACACAGTGCCACCAAGTTCATTCTAATTCACTGATACCTTATGAGACAGAGTAAACCTGACCTTTATGTTTCCGAATCTTTAAATATAAAGTCAAATCATGTTCACATTTTAAAGGTCATAGTACATAAATGCATTGTTTTAATTTTTTAAATTATTGACAGATCCAACTAGCAGTTGGATATTTAGCAACATGGCATTCCTGTGTCAGGTAATCTCTAAAATAAATCATGCCATCAATGGATCCCCATAGCTGAGAAGAAAATACAATTTTTGTTTCTTTTATATGGCAATGCTTCATCCTCTTAATACATGACAAATTACTATGTGATGGGTGGCCATGCTATAAGTTATTAATGGAAGTGAGTACTAAAAATTTAGTTGCTTAATAAAGTGATTTTTAAAAATTTAGTAGCTTATTCTCTCAATACTACGACAGTCAGAGATCTTAGGGGATGAACTTAAGCTAATCTTACTATATAGCTGGCGTGTTTTGGGAGTTACACATTGGGCTGCTAATCATAGGTCAGCAATTCAAAACCCCCAGCAACTCTGTGGGAGAAGGTTGACGCTTTGTAATAGGAACTTGCTAGACAGTTCTACCCTGCCCTCCTGCAGGTTTGCTGTAAGTCAGTATTGACCTTATGGCAGTGAGTGAGTTTAGTCACTATTAAGGGTTTGATTCCAAGCCAAGGTACCTCATACCCACCTATCACTTGCCAGTGGAGCCTCCAGACTAAATGGACTAATGAGGAAAAGAGTGGCCTACTTCTGAATATTCCCAAAGAAGGAGTTGGGGAGTTACATAATTTCATGTCAATGTGAAGACATATAAAAGTGTAGGGGTGGAGTTTAGCCTATCAATCAGGTTGCATGCAGCCTGATTACCTTCCTTGGAGGTGCAACAGAGATATAGCTCTCCAGAAGCCGGTCTCTCTCTCTCTCTCTCTCTCTCTCTCTCTCTGCCTTCCCCCTCCTGCTTGCTGGCTATGCCAAGAGTTGTCAGAGCTCTATTATGCTTCCATCACCATTGGATCCACATGACTTTGCACCCACTGGCCTGTGATCTTTCTGCATTCTTCATTATTGTCTGGGTCAGAAGAGGATTTTATGGTCTAGTACCGGATTTATGAACTTGAACTGGGTTCTTTTCTTGAAATATAATTACTCCTTTTATAAAACTCTTTCTTTTTTTGTTTTTTTTTTTTGGGGGGGGGCATCACTGCCCTTTGGTGCTGGGAGTAGGAGGCCCAGCCTTTGCTCCTGTGGAGCCGCTGCTGGAATTGAACCTCCATCCCGGTGGCCCGCAGTCCCGCGCACAACCACCACGCCACCGGGGCTCAGCCAAAAATCTTTCTTACAAATGTCACTGGACTTGTTTCTCTGGTCAGTCCAGTCTAACATGGGAGTGGAGGGAAAATGAAACTGTATAGGAACGTGGAAGAAAAGGACATTGGGATATCATTAATTTCCAACTCTTTGGAACTAATCTGGTATGAATTCTACTAAGAGAGTATTACTACAATTGACATCATGAGCGTATTCCTTGTAAAAGAGAAAAACAAAGGGGCATAGGAAATGAATTTTTTTATTATTACATGGTTTTCTTTGGTTATTCTTATCTGAAGTAGTTGAAAGTAATGTGATGATGGATC
Organism: Nesogale talazaci; assembly: GCA_004026705.1. Lineage (NCBI taxonomy): Eukaryota > Metazoa > Chordata > Mammalia > Afrosoricida > Tenrecidae > Nesogale > Nesogale talazaci. Next base: position 47,262 of record PVJH01015929.1, read on the forward strand.
TTAAACTGCAATGGTTGCCCAGAGGCAAATCTAGACTATTTAGACAAAATAGCTAATATAAGGCCAGGACTTGTTAGATAACACCCTACCAGAGGCCTAAGGCGATATGCACCTGAATGAGACAGTCTAGATCAGTTGTTGGCAATCTATTACCCGTGGGTCACCGAGTGACCCACTGGGAAAATTTTAGTGTGTCAGTGGCTGTCTTCTTGAGACCAGCTGAACAAATGAAAAGCAAGACGCAATACGCATAGTTGGACTTGAACGAGACAGATCTCGTTGGACTTGTCTGTGGATGAAAGCACTGACATACATAACGTGGCAAGCTTCCCAATCGTTGCTCATTATGGAGCTATTGATTCTCCACTTACTCATGAAGAGTTGTGTGTACTTTAACCCATGTCAGGTACTACAAAAGGCAATAAAAATTCAAGAATTCATCAAATTCAAAAATGGAAATGCTTTTGATTTGAAAAAAAATTATTTTCTGTCACAACCGATGGGGCTCCAGCAATGTTAAGACAACATGCTGATTTTGTAAACCTTTGCAGACGGAACTTGGAAGACCACTACTTTCATTTCACTGTACAATTCATAAAGAAAATTTATGTGCAAAAGCCTCCTTGAAATAGTTAAATGAAGTGATGCACATAGTGATTAAAATTACTAACACAATTATAGTTCATTCTGCCTTGAATCACAGAAAATTTAAGAAATTTTTACAAGACATTGAATGTGAATGTAGAAATTTACTAATGCATACTGAAGTTTGTTAGTTAAGCAGAAGAAAGGTTCTAAATTGCTTTGTGGAATGCATTGATGCAACTGAAATATTTATGAGTGAAATTGGTGAAAGTTTCCCTCAGCTCAAAGATAAAAATTGGCTTCTTAAATTAAAATTCTTAGCAGATATTACTAATCATTACAATGGTTTAAATTTGCACTTACAGGGCAAGGAACAGACAATTCTCAAACTTTATGAAGAATGGAAAAGTTTTTGTTTTAAGATAGTTCTATTCTAGGGTGACTTAGTGAAACAAACATTAAATATTTTCCTTCAGCAAAAACTCATAAAGAAATTACAAGTGCAGAAGTAAATATGCTTAAATTTACATAGATGCCAACCCAAATTTGAAACCTGATTTCAGAACTTTAAAGTCCATGGTCCTATGTTCAGTTTTATAAATAAAGCCTGATGAAATGGAGTACAATGTGTTGGACCTGCAATATTTCAATTTCCTTGAAACTAAAAATCTGGATATGGAGTTAATTGACTTCAAAAACTCAGCAATATGGACAGACAAATTCAAGACTTTAAGAAGACATCTTGAAGCCACTGATGAAAATCACTTAAGCATGATAGCAACATGAAGGGCATCACTTCCTTCCAAATTTTCTTCCATAAAGAAAGTTGGTTTCAGTTTACTATCAGCTTTTGGGTCCAGATACTCATTGTGAACAGGCATTTTCCCAAATGAAATTAATTCTCAATTCATCGTGAAACAGGTTAACAAAAATTCATAATCATGTGTTCCTTTAAAAACAACGAATTATCACCCAAATGTCTCAAACCTTATAGGGATAATGAAACAGCATCACGGAAACCATTAAAATGATTAAATGATCTTAATTAGTGGTTCACTTTATTTACATGGTGTTTACTTTTCTGCTGATATTTTATGATTTCTTTCAAGTTGTAAATATAGATTGGATGATAATAAACTTGTAATTCTATATTTAAGTTATACTGGATTATCCTAGCTGACTTCTCAATTAGATGGCTGCTTGTTTCAGACAAGCCTTTATGACCCCAGACACTATTTTTCTTGATCACAGACACCATATGATTTCTTCCCCATACTCTGCTATGGCACTCATATCTTCAATGTTCTCATGAGGGCAAGTCCCATGCCACAAGAACTAATTGTTCTTCTAATAGGACTATGGCCAAGTGATAACTCAAAATCCATTTATGTAACTATGTCCCTGGTTCACTTTTTTTTTTTGTCTTTTTGTTTTTTTGGGGGGAGGGCATCACTGCTCTCTGGTGGTGGGTGTAGGAGGCCCAGCCCCACTGCTGGAACTGAACCCCCATCCCAGTGGGCCGCAGTCCCACGCACAACCACTACGCCACCGGGGCTCAGCCCTGTCCCTGGTTCACTTTTGAAGACATCTTTATCATTTTTTTGTGGTACCTTATAGATCATCCTATGAAAATTAGGCAATTAATTCTATTGATGGTGACAATATTATGGTTAATGGTAAAACACTGCACATAGGATTTTTTAGTTATATAGAACATCTTATTAGTCTCTAATACATGAATTGTTAATTCTACTGCCCACCGACAAGGAATGTGAATAGCTGTAAAGAGGTTTTTAGCAATTGTATATATATTGGAATGTAACACCTTGCCATTTGATCTCCCTTTGGATTCATTCTCAATCTATCCTAAAATGCTTAATATTGCTTGCTTCCCTTTAGATTGAACTGTTTTACATGGTCATTGCTGCTGGGTTTGGGGGTTTTGTTGCTCTCTGTTCTTTGTCCTTGTTCCCTATGCTTTTTTCTGTAAAGGGAAGGCAGGATTTATGAAGACAGTAATTGAAATAACAATTACCTGGGACAAGAGAGGGGAAGGTGGGGAAGAGTGGGGGGGTCATTAACACCAAAGTGGATTGCCACTACTGAACTGAATGAGCTAATTATAGCTCAATAAGGATTGTGTTCAGAATTATTTGACTAGCTGACTGTACAAAAATTATATTGATCTCTCCTATCTATCTGGTATTATGGAAACAATGTGATCCAAATTATTATTGAAAACTATGATCAGAGAGAGCTTGTTAGTCCATACTTCAGTCTTTACAACTGTATTTAATCAACAAGTTAGGAATTTCAAGAAAGGGCAGGCTGCTTTTGTTTTAAATCCAAGTAAATCAAAAGGATTTAGAAAAACCCCACCCAGACCTGTGTGGGTTAGTCTATTTGCATTTAAAAAAAACAGCTAGTCCTATGAGACAGAGGGTAGGATGTGATAATTTGGCCTTCTGGACTCTGAGCAAGCAGTTTGTCTATGGACACATCTAGGCTGGAAAAGTCTGTGCCCATCAAGAAAGATCCTAAGACTGAAACTTAGAGATACAGTGAATAGACTGGTGTAGTAGTGGCTAAGCCTTGATCGATCCACTTGTGGAGTGGTCATGAGAGACAGGAAGTAATGAAGAGATGAGCTGAGTTTGGACATGTTCCAGTAATACTGTTCAGATACTGAGTCTACAGACATGACCTAGTATAAGGGGTTAGGACTAATGGAGATATGTTAAGGCTCCAGATTGTCTAACTGAAATTTCGCCTATGGCTAGGGCTGAGATGACCAGAACCCAACCAAATAAACAGAACTATGCTGACCCTGTGAGCTGGTAAAAATCGCTGCATTGTGGAGATCTTTACTATATGTTTACATAAGATCAAAGTTCAAAATGCAATGAAGATTGTTCAGATCAAAGAACTTGCATATGCAACATGTTCCCAAAGTACTGGATTCTTAGAATGGGAAATTGGATATCTAAAATTGAAGGAGATAAGGGCATGAAGTTGTTAGCTTACAAGCTTCCATATATGTGTTTAGTCTTAAAATAAATGAAACAAAGGAAACTCCTCACTGAATAGTTTTCTCTTTTCCTGATGCATCTGGGGTAAGGAAAGAAGTTGATTAAATTATGATTCAGGTGTGATTGTCAACAGAGTTAATGGTGATTGTAAACTTGTAATTGTAGAAGATCTAACTGAAAATAGAGTGAAGTAAACTTTTCATGTAAGAAGGAAACATGGCTACAAGAGCCAAAGGGTGGCCTATAGTGGAGTGAAATTTCTTTCTTTCTTTCTTTTTTCATCATTTTATTGGGGACTCTTAAAACCATCCATACATCAATTTTATCAAGCATATTTGTACATATGTTACCATCATTTTCTTCTAAACATTTACTTCCTATTTGAGTCCTTGGTATCAGCTCCTCCCACCCTCTCCTTTCTCTCCCTCCCACTCTCATGACCCCTTGATAAATTATGAATTATTATTATCTTCATATCTTATACCAACTGTTGACTCCCTTCCCCCATGTCACCGTGGGAGGAGGGGCGTTTATTGTGATGTGTCCCCCCTTCTTCCCTATCTCTTCCAACCTTTCCCATACCCTCCTGGTATCGCTACATTTATTTCTGTTTCTGAGGGAGTTACTGACCTGAATTCCATGTGTCCTAAGCTCTTATCTGTACGTCTACATGTTCCGGGCTATCCTGCAGGGAAAGGCAGGAGGGGGGTCATGATAGAAGGGGGTGAGGATGTTTCAAGGAACCAGCGTTCCTTCAATATTGTGGAATATTGTGTTTCATCAGTGCTAACTGTCACCCTAGTTGATTCATCACTTCCTCATGACCCTTCTGTGAGGGGATGTTCCATTGGCTACAGATGGGTTTTAAGGTCTCTGCTCTAACCCCCATCTTTCTCAACAATGTTTTGTTTGTTTTAGGTCCTCTGATGCCTGTTACTCAATCTTGTCCAACACCTCATGATCACACAGGCTGGTGTGTTTCTTCCATGTGAGCTTGTTGCTTCTCAGCTAGATAGCTGCTTGCTTAACTTCAAGTCTTTAAGACCCCAGCCACAGCTGAGCCCTGGTGGCCCAC